>VDFB02145175.1:0-31606 GCA_007258455.2 Sequoia sempervirens
AAAATTAACATTATGCATACGATTGGATTCAGTCAAATTAGATGTCGCATTAGGACCATTCATCAATTAATCAAGTGCATTTTCATCATTCAAATAAACATTATCATTCAACCTTCATCTTGCATCATCCATTTAATTAAATAAATCAGGACTTTATTTAAATCAAATCTTAAATTATATTCCATCATTTTCTGATTTAAATAAAATCCAATTATCAAAGTCTTGAAAAGTCAAATCGGCATCTAATCGACATTAAATCAATGCCCATAACCATCATCTAATCCTGATCTAATGCTAATCCCATCCCACTTGCATTATCTAGATCTAGCCACTTGCACAATAAATCAATTTTATTGATTTATTAAAACATCATTTTCCCTCAACATGACAAGTCAAACATGGCATTTATTGCTCTTTTTTCTTGTCCCCCTCTCAAAATTTATTGCAAATTTGAATTCAAAATTTCCCCCTCTTGGGCATTCTTCCCAAATCTTGCACATACATCAACCAATCACCATTTGACAAGTGTCCTTCTTTCATTGGTCCAATCTTAGTCCCACATTGGTCCCTCTTCAACACTCAGCATTTTGAAAATCTTTAAATACAAGCTTCATCCTCAAGCAAATCCTACACAATTTTATGCAAGGTTACTCTCTCCATTTGAGATTTGATCTTGTCCATTTCACTCCATCATCTCCATTAGCATTTGATCATCTTGAGCTTTTATCAAGGATTGGGAAAGGGTCACTAGCACATGTGACACCAATCCAACTATGGAATAGGTAACTTGCTTTTGTTTTCGTAATGCTTTAGTCTTTTTATTATCATTTGTTGCATTTGGAAGCATTCACAAGGTATTTCATAGAGGTATTTTGATAGAATTTGCAAGGCACTAACCCATTGTTTGAAGTTTAGTTGTTTGCAGATTTTAATGGATGCCTACAAATGTTATTAAATGATTATGTGCACATAAACCAAGGTAATAAGAAGGTATTAAATGCAAGATGAATATTATAATATTTAAATTATTTTTAAAAGCCAAAATGGGTCGATTTTCTCAAGGAGGCTATAAAAGCTTTCAAAGGGAAAAACAATTCATTATGATGATTATTCAACTTTGTATAAAAAATGGAGAGCTTTGGAGTATGTGAGAAATAAGGATTTCTGCATATTAGCAACCATTGGAGAATGAAAACTCATCAATGTGCAACATTCTAAAGTTATGAGAGATCAGCTGAAGTTTGCTAATTAGAGTGGCTTCATTCAAGAGTCATACTTATGCTTCATTAGAGAAGAAATTCAGAAGTTTACCAAGGTTTTAAGTGCAGATCAGAATTATTGAAGATAAATATCATTGAATATATTTATTATTGTTAACCCTCTCCTTCATTGGCACGTGGGGTTTGTTGTGCATTGTTTGAAGTGTTTATCTTTAGAATATTCAAGGGGTTTGAGAGAGCATAACTCAAAAGTTTTAAGAAACAAATATTGAAAGACATTAATTGTTGTCTACTAATCTTTCAAGTTTGATGTTAATTTTTGAGTATGCATATGTTATAAATCAAACATTTTGATCACTAGAATAACATGGTATTGGACCCCAAAT
The DNA here is from genome assembly GCA_007258455.2 of Sequoia sempervirens. Lineage (NCBI taxonomy): Eukaryota > Viridiplantae > Streptophyta > Pinopsida > Cupressales > Cupressaceae > Sequoia > Sequoia sempervirens. Next base: position 1,607 of record VDFB02145175.1, read on the forward strand.
GTGTATTGTGTTGCAAATGAAATACTCCTTGTTTTTCAACTATATCATTCCAAGTGTTTGATAAGATGCCAAACCATTGAAACTAAGTTCTGGGACATAATAAGACATGGTTAGAGACATCAGGTCTCTTATAGTGGTATCAGAGCCTGAATCCTGCCATTCTATTGGGTTTTTTTTTTTTAATCATTGAGCTCACACAGTTGATATTTGAGTGACCAACACTTGTCAATTTCTAGCCAGTTTTAGTATGGGTTGGTATAATATTGTAGGGAAATCTTGGGAAGAAATTGAATGGGATGCCATCAAGCTCAGGGAAAGTTATAAATGTGAAGCCCCTCAGCTCCTTGAGGGATATCAGAGTATGCCTAGTGATTTCAAAGCACAATACTCACTTAATGATTATTTTACTTTTGTTTTCAACTTGCACCTAGAAAATATTGGATTGGTACAGTATTTCAAGAGGATGTATAAAGAAAAAATTAATGAAGTTTCGATTGAGTTCATTGTTGATGTTGCAAATAGAAATGAAAACAATACCAATTTGTGTAAGAGCAGCCAAACTATTGAGCATAATCATGATGTAGATGTGATGGTACATGAGGAAAATGTTGTGGAAGGATCTACAAATGTTGGCACACAAGTTGGAAGTTTCAAAGATGAGGAGTGTGTAGAGAATATAAGCTCTAATAATTTTTATTTTATGAACTACAATCCATTACCTTCACAAAATCATGAGGTGACAGATAAAGTACATGAATATAATGGTGGAATTTTGTGTTCTATCTCTCTTAGTAGATAGGAGGGTGCAAAGAGAGAGAAGGAGGTTTTTTAGGAGGAGTTTGACTCTACCCATTGCTTCCAGGATTGGGAGATGGACAATTTAGTTCAACATGGAGTAGGTGTGCAATTTGTGAATAATCCATTATTTGAGTCTGAGGTAGAAATGGTTTATGATAATCCACTCTTTGAGTTGGATGATCATATCCTTCTTGATACTAGTACCGATTTGAGCAATGTTTGTAGTGTTTGGGATCTTTCTAGTGCATCGGGATTCCAAATACCACTCACGGAGGAGTTTTACAGTGTGTACACGGTGAGGAGTGCTTACAGTTTATCCTTTGATTCACCTGTACATGATACATATTCGATGTACAATTCTTGTACGTGTGATAATTCTCTTTGCGCAGTGGAGGGAAGCAAATTGTTTATGTGCTTTGAGTTACCATCTTCAGAAGGTGAGACTAGAGGCTGCAAGTTCCCGACTAAGTTGTTTACAGGGGATTTCTTGTAGGATCAGAGGTTGGATTACCATCATGCTGGTGTCTACTTGATAGAGTTTGCTACTTTTGGGTTTCATGGAGGTTTTAGTGGTAGTGGGCATGATGGTTTGGTTAGTTATCACATCCATGGGAGTTTAGTGGGAGTTGTAGAGAGATATTGTGTTGCAGACACTTCTCGATATTTTTATCTCTATATGGTGAATGGATGTGGGGTTTGGTTTTTTTGGGATCTAGGTGGCAATATGTTTGGAATAGTGTATTGGATGGGTCCCATTGGTTTGCTTCACCACTTCTGGCATGGTGAAGCTGAGATCAGAGTAGCACAAAATAATTCGAAGGGTTTTAGGCATGGCAGACTTCCATTCTGGGTTTGGGATCCAGGGATATTTTGTGCAACTATGTTTATGTTGGTGCTACAGGAGTTAGTTAGAGATGTGTGGAACATTTCACAGTTCTTCTTTTGGGCCTCTTGAGGACTGGAGTTTCCTTGCAGTGGAGATTGCTTGGAGACAAGCAATTTCAGGGAGGGCGGATTGTAATGTCCCCATTTTGGTGAGCATCAGAGTTTGTAAGGATTAGCCTATCATCTGACCCTCGTAGGTTAATATTTAAGGATATGGGGTCTTCTGTGGTAGTTACCCGATGATTTGGGACATTACTCCTCAACTGGATTTAGGTTTTGGCCTTGGAAAAGCTATTTGACTTAGATTAGCACACTTACTATTTATAGTAATTTACTATTTTGGGAGAGTCAAGGTTTCCAATAATAGCAAGGCACCTGAACAGAGCATATTTGCAGTGTCGGCCATTGATTGGACCTTTTTAGTTATTTTGGGACTCAGTGGAGTGTGCTTACTATTTATAGTAACTCAACTATCAAGAGTTGCTATCTTTGGCAGGGTGTTAGATTATTCAGTATTTGGCATATATGACCTTGGTTTTAGTTGACATGGCCAGTTGATGGATATTTAAGGAGATATTGATATTAAATGTGTCATTAATGATTTTAATTAAAAAGGTTTATAATATAAAGTTATAATTACTTTATATTAAAAGGGTTATAATATAAAGTTATAAATTACCTTTATATTCAAATGGGGCCAATGACACATTAAAAGTGTATTTAATGTTATTAAATGATTACGTGCACATAAACCAAGGTAATGAGAAGGTATTAAATGCAAGATGAAGTTTAATATATTTACATAATTTTTAAAAGCCAAAATGGGAAAATTTTCTCAAGGAGGCTATAAAAGCTTTCAAAGGACAAAAATAATTCATTCTATTGATCATTCAACTTTGTCTAAAAATTGAAAGCTTTGGATTTTGCAAGAAAAAATGGTTTCTACAGATTTCAATCATTTCCAGCCATTGGAGAATGAAAAATCTTTAGTGTACAACTAATTTGAGGTGGTGAGATACCCATTGAAGATAGCAATCAGAGTGGCTTCATTCATGAGCCATACTTGTGCAAAATTGGTGAAGTTTCACAAGATTCCAGCAAGGGTTTGAATATTATTGAAGGGTAATTAATTGCAGACCCGTAGGTTCTTTCTTGATAGCCATTCTATATCAAATTTTAAATTTTTAACTGTTGCTACAATAAAACATGAACAATAATGCTATAGTACTTGCGCTAGAGTGATCCGCTATAGTACCATCATGAACAATGGTTCACTACAGTGGCATGGTGAATAGTAAAGCAAGGGTTTAATATTGATTTGATCTCTAAAGCTAATAATTTCTGAGTTGACTACATATTGCATCTGTTGGTCAAGTTCTAGGAAGGAGGACGATTGGATTTGGAGATCTTCATTCATCTTTAAATAGTAGCAAGCACCTAATAGTAGATCATGGGAGATCATTCAACCTAGGCATAGGTCTGAAACATCATTCTAGGCGATCATCTGCTACTTCCAAGTCATTGCAGTCATTGAGGTGCTTGGTTAGAAGTCTAAAACTCTTATTAACTATCATTATACATGTTGTTTTCTAATACTATATGGTTGTGAGTCCATTTTGGGCCTTAAATACTCATAAGACAGCTTGTTGAAGAGTCCCTAATACCTTTAGATTTATGTAATTTCATGTACAAAAAATTATATTCAATTATGAGTACTTCAAACGTTGTCCTATCAGTCTAGAAACCTCCCATTTGTCTAGGATCTTGAAAAAATCTGATCAAATTACTTATTTAGTTTATAATCTGAGTTCTTTATACATTGTAAAGCCTTGGTACTCATTGTTTTTGTTGGAATGGACACTATAGGATGTTACCTCCATTGTCATTGATGCTCATAAAAAGTATTAAGCTTTGAACATGAAAAATTGGATAGCTTACTTTGCATACAACTGGTCATTTTGTAATCTTTCAAGTTTGATGCTAATTTCTGAGTATGCATATGTTATAAATCAAACATTTTGATTAGTAGAATAACATGGTATTGGACCCCAAACATGTATTATGTTGCAAATGAAATACTCCTTTTTTTTTAACTATATCATACCAAGTGTTTGACGAGATGCCAAACCATTCAAACTGAGTTTTGGGACAAAATAAGACAAGGTTAGAGACAACAGGTCTCTTACAACTTTCACCTCCTCTGCAATTCTCTTCTTTAGTCTCTTAATCTCTTTGCCGACATATATCAATTCTTCCACAAGGTCTATCTCATTATCATTTCTTCTGGAATTTATTTTTGCATCATCTTTAGTAGCTTCCATATCCATGAGCATAGCCTTCTCTCTTTCATCTCTAGAGATATCTTAATCCTATACATAAATTGTGTAGCCTTCATCATTATTGAAGAAACTCTTTTGATTTATTTAAAATTTACTCCCCTTCAAAGAAGAATTATTTCCATACTTTTTCTCAACATTGTTAGAATACTTGTAAGGAAACTTAGTCATAAAATGTCCTACTTCACCAAAATTAAAACATTTGAAAGGTAACTTATCTTTATACTTTTCATAGCCTCTCTCCAACTTCTTGACAAAATTTTCTTCCCTTGAATCTGATCCAACATCAAAATATGGATCAAATTCCTTCTTAGATACTTTGAATGTGGCCTCTTTCGTTATAGAATTTTCACTTTCAAATATCATTTCTTAAGTAGTCAAGATTGCATGTAATTCAATCATCTTTAAAGATTTTAGATCTTTAGCTTCTTCAATAATAGAGACTTTAGAATCAAACCTTCTATGAAGAGATCTAAGTACCTTTTTCACAACAATGATTTCTTTCAATTCCTCACCAAGACCTGTGATAGAGTTGATAACTTCATCAAGTCAAAGAAAAATTGTGGCAATGCTTTCTTCCTCCTTCATTTTTAGAATTTTAAACTGTAATTTATGAGTTTGAATCTTTGCCTCTTTTACTTTGTCATCACCTTCATAGATGGTACATGTAATTTATGTTGCAAGTATGAATGAGTTTGGTGATGTTTTCATTAATGCTTTTATTGATGTCAACATAGTGTAGGTTGTTGCAAAGAAGGGAATCAAGTGATTGCAGGTTGTGCATGTATAGTTGAGATAATGTTGAGATGTTGTGAGTACATGGAGTTATCTTTAAGGTGTTGCAAGTGTGCTAATATGACGAGTTTCCAAATGATAGTGAAGATAGAGTTGTGTGTGTGTTTAGTATGTGCTTTGGTTTGTGCTCTACATTTCTTCTATGTTGATCATATGCTTGTGCTGATCTGAAGTGTTGTCTATAGGCATCCTTGGGTGATATATCCTGGTTTGTAGCTTTTGGGTTGATGTAGAGTGAAAGTTGTGTTCACCAATTTGTGAACTAGTTTGGCAGAGTGGTTTGTCTATGGACTACAAGAAATTTATCTTCTTTGTAGTCCTCTATTGGTATGGTTTAGGTCTTTTGGATCTAGTATAAGACTTTTAATGATGCTATCTATGGTCTATCAAAGGTATTTGTTGTTTGGTTCTCTAGAAGATGAGTTTTAGAGTTCTTGTGTATGACTGTATAGTCTAGATGGAGTGATGGAAGTGTTCTATGTATGAAGATTGTTGTAACTAATGTAGATGAATCTGAAGGCATCTGAGATGTGTTCTAGTATATGGTGAAGTGTGTTATGTGGTTCGCATGTTATCTTCATGTTGAGGAAGCATGTACTTCAAATCTCATTTTTGTTTTTGTTAGGTTTGGACAACCTGGTGTCTACACATCATGCAAAGGATAAGTGTCAATTGAGGAAGCATGTGATTGATTCAAGACGTTGTTTTTGTTCTTATTTAAGTGTTGGTGTGGTCCAATCTCATTCTCTTCCATTGTAGGAATGTTGAGTTGCCGACCTAATTTCAATTTTTAAAATGAAGCCTATGTATCCAACCTTGGAGAAAGTTTCTGAGGTTGAATATGGTATATAGACAAGTTGAGATGTTATGGATTGATGTATCATACATGCCACAAGTGTGAGAAGAAAAAGTGTGTGAAAGTGAATTAAGGCATCAATAATTTAATGTGTTAGATTCTTGAAATTAGTGAGCTGATGGTATATGCAATTCTTCTGATCAAGGCTGCGAATGTGTGAAAGTTGTTGTGGTGGATTATTTTGTTATCTTTTGTATCTATAGGCAATGAGCCTTATATCCAGACAGTGAGTCCTTATTGGGAAGTGAGCCTCTTTGTAATTGGTCTTGGAATTACTTTATATTGTGAGTTAATCCTCACTATGGTTTTTCCCTTATTGGTTTTTCCACGTAAATCTGGTGCTCTTGTGTTGATATTGCTTTTTGTTATTTGCATTTCATGTTCATACTTAATAACATAATAAAGTGGTTGTGAAGTTGGTAGTTGTTTGAGATTTGTGATTGAGTTTGGTGACAACTAATTCACCCCCCCTCTCAGCTGTCTTGCACCTTTCAACAATTTATCCCATACTTTGTTTGTTGTCTTGCACTACATAACCTTCACAAACTCAGAGTTAGACAATTCACATAGAATAACATTTATTTACTTAGCATTATTTTCACAAGCCTTCTTTCCAACTTGATCCCTTGGATGGTTTTAAGGAATCTCATATCCATTTATAATTGATTTCCAAATCTCAAGACTAAGTGCCATAAAATATGCTTCCATCCTTACTTTTTAAAAAGTATAATTGGATCCATCAAAGAGAGGTGCCTTATTTGTAAACAAATATTTTTGAGCCATTAAGTGTATTAGACTTCTTCAAGGTGTAGTGTTGTAAATTATCACTCTTGAAAATTTCACACTATGTTTTGCTCCCCCTTAAGTAATTGGACCTAATTGTACACCTAATTTCTTAAATTATGTATTTCATGGCCCATTTAAATATTTTTTTGACAAATTACAAGTAGAAAACCAATCCATTCATATAATGTTTTTCCCCCGACTACTTAATTCCCACAAATAGGTATGGGACATAGTCATCTAGGGTACTTATGTCCCCCTATTTCTCCTCCAAAATTGAATATGTTGATGGTGGAATTTTCTTATTTGAATTTCAAATGTCTAACGTTGACTATCTAGATTTAATTTGTAAGAAATTAGAATAATTTCATATAAATACCTAGCCATTTCATCATTTCAAATATATCTAGCAACAAGAGGAAATTATTGGGGAACTTATGATCAAGAGCATTGTCAAGCAAGTCAATAGAATTTTTTTAAGATATATTGCAACAATTCAATATAAAAGCATCATGTCAAGTTTATTGACATGTTTATGTTATCATTGTGTTTTTAAGATCTAACCCTTGTAGATCTTCAAGCAAATCAAGCAATAAATATTCAAAAGCCTAAAGGAGATGTGCATAACTTAAGTCCTTCATGAAGCTATTGGTTATTGGTGAGTTGTAGTCCATTTTTGATTCATCATTCATTTTATTATTTAGCCCTATCCCTCAAGAGGATAGGATCTCTTTCATTGGTGTTTCCATTGTGGAAGTGGAAATACTAACATGGGGTTTGACTAAGGCAAGCCCCTGTATGGCACAACCCTTCCACTCTCTTTGAATGTACATGTTTTAGATCTGAATAAAATTGTGAGAAGTTTGAAGGTCAATCATTCATTGTTGTAATTAATCTGTACACCTTGATAACACATGGAAACTCACTTATTTCGACAATCAATTTTTTTTTTGATAATGTGAGAAGTGGGAAGAAAAATGCTTTGATCTAGCTAGATTGAGGACTGTAAAATTAGATCAAAATTACCTCTACAAAGATATAGGCAACCTAGGTGACTTGGTCTAGAATTTTTATCTTCAAATTTGTATCATAGGTGCATAGTGTCCTTAGTCCATTTATGTAGTCTGATTTCCTCTATGACTTTCTAGATTTGTTGTTTTTTAATCAAAATAGTTTTTTACATACTTAGCTTAGCTCGATCATTTCATTTCATCCTTAGGTGCATTTCAGATTTGGTCAAAGGCAGGTTGACTCATCTTTCAAGTTGTAATTCAGTCCTATATCTTTTCCAAATCCATCAAGCCCCAACAAACAAAAAAATAACCACCCTTTATCTAATGAAACAAGGAAAAGGTGTCAAACCATAAAAGAGTGAAAATATACCAAAGGTTCCTCTTTTTCTACATCTATTTTTGGTGAACTCTGTTGGAACTGTAAAAATTTAATATTTTTACTAGCCCTCACTCACCATGTACCCTAGAAATTGCCACACCTTAACTTCATAAACAATACAAATTATTGAAATTTGTGTGGAAAGATCCATTTCACAATCCATGCTCACCAAAGATCCCATAAAATTAACCTTCGATGCATGAGCATTCCTCTGGTCATCGCTAAGCAAGAGGTTTAAATCACTGATCCATATCAGCAAGATCAGGGCAAGTCTTTCCGATTAGCAGGGTATAGCTTTTCTAGTTTGAACTTTCTCTACATATCGGCAAGAGATGAACCAAGTTATAACGATTGGAGGTCATGGAGAATGTATAATCGGTAAGACAATGCATGTCATCTCACCAATGAAGGATTATTGGAAAGAACAAAGTAATTGGATTGAAGTTGTCATATCATGTTGAGATCTTAACTCAAACTGATAGAAACTTCATCGACAAGACTAATATTTTATTTCTCTGATAGGACAAAAGAACAACTATCGGGAAGACTTATGGAATTAGAATGAATCACTTAGATCTCACTGATCATATTGGTTACATCGATGAAGGAAATTTTAGGAAGAGTCTTACTGACCCATCCAAATGAATGAAGCGGTAGATAGAACATATAAGAGAGACTAAAGACATCAGAGTGATACTCTATTTTCCTAGTGATGGTTCTTGTCATGCAAATGGTAATACAAAAGGGTCAAAATGCATCAGAGTAACACTAGGCGACAATTAAAAGGACTTCTAATGATCCAGAACACTTTGAAATTGGGGAAACTCTATAATTATCTCCCCAAAATGGTACAAGTTCATAAACAGGATAAGGGGTCATTCATATAGCATCGGTAGGAGAGTCATTCAGTCTTCCTAACCAAGAATGATAAATCAAAAGGTCATTCCATATCAAAAAGACATTCGATTATGTCTTGGTGATCAAATGAGAATGTATAAAACAAAGGTGGTACCAAGATAGATACACAAATCTTCCAAAAACTAAAGGAATCTCACTGATACAATCTTGTTGTTCTAATAGTGCGAAATTCAAAAAACATGTCATATTCATGCTCAAAAGTAGATGTTAATGGTTGCATGAATGTACATTATGTAAATCTTCTTTGATTGAAAGAAGAATGAATAGAAGGGATTTCTAGGAATTGTAGCGAGAAGGATGGGAGGTCAGACAAAAGCCAAAGAATTTAGTGTGGAAAAAGAATCACAAGTAAGCTTACAAGGTTCCTTTGCAATTGAAATTATAATTCAATTTTGTCATATTTAAAAATGGAGGGATCAAGATTTGGGAAAATGAAGGGTAGAAAAAAACAAGGTGAGGGTAGTTGACCTAAAGGTAAAAAAATAGAAAATTGAAATAGGGGAAGAGCCCAAAACAAAGAAAAGAAAACTAAACCAAGACCTTATCGATCAATTAACTGGTTTAGGGCCAAAGGCCATAAGGTTCACACAACTAAGGGCCGATGTAGAAATATTTGAGGATAAATGCAAACACATATGAGACACATGGACCCCAGTCAAAGGATATGAATTATTCATATTCCACTACCATTGGAGAAATAGGTTTAAACTAGTGTACAACCCCTGTAGTCTTAATTTGGTAAAATTGGTCATTCTGAATGTGTTCATGAATGTAGAGCTCTTGAAACTTCTAGAAAAGAATTATAACACAAACTTGAAAGCTATTTGCAACGTGCAAGGTGAACCCTTTATACATGTGTCCAAAATATCATTTTGTGAAGTCTTTAACCTGGATGACACATGTGATGAATCAATTGTACATGAGGATTTGGAAAGGGGATATTGGAGAATGGACACAACCTATAAAGGTTGGAGATTTCCATTCCATATACCTAGAAGGGATGGAAACCTTTTTCCACTCGAAGACAATGATGGGCCTCCTTTCCATGCGGATTTATATAAACCCTATTTAAAATACACATATTTCTCAATGTGTCAAGTGTTAGGGACAAAAGCTTCTGAATTCACTACAATAAGTCCAATGGTGATTGCAACAAACATCCATTGCCACAATGTGAGGCCATTTGATTATGCCTCCCACATTTTCAAAGAAATTGACTTGGGGTTAATGGCAGTTAAAAATGGATCTCCCACACTACACGTCAAGCACTACTCCATCTTGATGCATGTGATATTGTATTATGGCTAGGAGATTAGGATGTGGCTAGAAGAATTGAAAATCTATCAATCTAATAAAGAAGACCAGCCATTGTCAGTGCAATTATGGACTGACATTTAGGACAACAAATTTGTGAGTTCAAGTTATATTCATTTTGAGGAGTATTTTGTTAAGATATTGTATATATTTTTCAATCACCCTTTTGATTATTCTATGACTGGTGAAATTAAAAGATTTCTAAGGCCTAAGTATTTTGGTGGATCAAAAACTGTGGGTTACAACTGGGGAGACTGGTACTATTATATTGATTCCACTATGATTAGCGTATATGGCTTTGAGGATACACCCTTTATTCTCCTAAAAACATTGCCAAATAGAATTGCTTATTTGGAAATTGTCAGACAATTGGATTATTCAAGTGTTATGAATTTGAGTTCTTTTGAGAAACAATCATTCATGCCAAGCACATTATGTTTTGGAGACTTCACTATATTGTCTAAAGAGGGGTATGATTTAATTCTAAAAAAATTCTCATTTTAATTTGAAGAAAGTAGCACCAAGAAAAGGATTTGATCCCGAGGGCTTCATTGATTTTGCTAGAAATAAAGTAAACTTGGGTGGATGTCCATATACCCTATCCACACGATGATATCATCAGAAACATAGAAGAGAGGGAAGCATAATTGGTCATTCATGAATATAATAGGAAGATGGAATGGAGAATGAAGGAAATAGAGGAGGAAAAAATGTTATCCTCTGGTGAATGAGAACCTCAAGCTCCAACTAATAAGATTCCTAAATTAAGAATTGAGAAGTATCAATCTCCAAATAGGGAATAGGAGGTTGAAGAAATATCTAATGCAAATACAAGGAAGTTATCCTACAAATATTTTGTTTCTGATGATGAATTTATAAAGTCTCTTGAGTTTAGGTCATTCTTATACAAGAAAAAGGGGAAGGAAATAAGGGAATCTGTCTTAGATGTAATACCAAGAAATGAAGCCCAATTACTAAAAACTTTGAAATTAGATGTGGAAAAGGAGATGAAGGATATGACTCCAGAAAGAGGGAGGAAGTTGTTAGAGGAATCTGATATAATGATTTTTCTTGGTCTAGATTTGAATTTAGCTCTGGTTTTTTATAGTTTCTTGCATAACAATGGTACTACACATAAGCTAAGTCTAGGAGTTACAAAAGTATACATAGGGTCAAAGTATAATCCTAATGAGAATTATATCATGATTTGGGCCATGTATCCTCCACACAAGAAGTATGTGATCATTGACATAGAAAAGATTTTGGCCATGTAATGACATTGAAAGTGGGAGAAGTTGGTCATATAGCCATTGTTGATATTGGCATTAATGTTGCCAAGTTAAATATGGCATAAATTTGGATATTGATCAAGGAAAGGGATATGTACAAAATGAATAATGAAAAAATCCTCAAAGAAAATGAATTTCTAAAGGACATGGTCAAGGGTACATTGTAAGGACCTACCAAGTTACTAACTCAAGGAGAAGGTTCTCAATCCAAGGATGAGAGTGAAGAATCAAATATACAAGCTCAAATGAGAAAAGCTGGATTTGATGCATTCTCTATAGGACTCCAGAAGAGACACTCTAACTTGATGGTTTGGATGAACAAGTTTTGGATAACCCATTCCAAGAGTTATGCTACAATCCAATATTTTTACATGGAAAACCCAAAATGGGGAAAAAAATGGTGAGGGTTAGCTCACAATATAGTATAACCGGTTATAATATATTACAAAGGGTGGCTCATTGCTAGGACTCACTGTCCAAAATGGGAGGCTCACTGCATACAAATATAAAATGAAAAAATGGCTTACAACCATAAAATGAATTGAAAAAGTTATAACTCACAAGTGTTGATTCAATTCCTTTAATGCTCAGTAAACTAACTTAAAAGGTCTATGATCCTATTTTCTATATCTATGTTTGTAAAAGGTCGACGAGTCTATAATAGGAAGATGGAATGGAGAATGAATGAAATAGAGGAGGCATAAATGTTATCCTCTAGTGAAGAGTCCTCTGGTGAATGAAAACCTCAAGCTCCAACTAATAAGATTCCTAAATTAAGAAATGAGAAGTATCAATCTCCAAAGAGGGAACATGAGGTTGAAGAAATATCTTATGCAAATACAGGCAGTTAGCCTACAAATCTTTTATTTCTAATGATGAATTTATAAAGTCTTCTGAGTTTAGTTGATTCTTATACAAGCAAAAGGGGAAGGTAATAAGGGAATTTGTCTCAGATGTTACACTGAGCAATGAAGCCCAATTACTAAAAAATTTGAAATTAGATGTGGAAAAGGAGATGAAGGTTATGACTCCAGAAAGATGGAGGAAGTTGTTAGAGGAATTCGGTATAATGATTTTTCCTGTTCTAGATTTGAATTCAATCATGGTTTTTAATAGTTTATTGCATAAAAATGGTGCTACACATAAGCTAAGTCCAAAAGGAGTTACATAAGTATACATAGGGTCAAAGTATAATCTTGATGAGAATTATCTCATGATTTGGGCCCTGTATCCTCCACATAAGAAGTCTGTGATCATTGACATAGAAAAGGATTTTGGCCATGTAATGACATTGAAAGTGGGAGAAGTTGGTCCTATAGCCACTGCTGATATTGACATTAATGCTGCCAAAGTTAAATAAGGAAAAAATCAAATGTTGATCAAGGAAAGGGATATGTACAAAATGAATAATGAAAAAATCCTCAAAGAAAATGATTTTCTAAAGGACATGGTGAAGGGTACATTGTAGGGACCTACAAAATTACTAACTCAAGGAGAAGGTTCTCAATCCAAGGATGAGAGTAAAGAATGAAATATACAAGCTCAAATGAGAAAAGCCAGATTTGATGCATTCTCTACAACATTCCAGAAGAGACACTCTAACTTGATGGTTTGGATGAACAAGTTTTGGGGAACCCATTCCAAGAGTTATGCTACAATCTAGGAGCATAGAAGGATGAATGACTGAATTCGAGAAAGAATCTAGGAAATGCAAAAGAAATATACGTCTAACAATGGAGCCATCACTGTTGCCAAGGAAATCATCAGAAAGCACAAGAGTTACTATGAGGATCTTTAGGGAGATGCAAAGGGATTACTTGATGCTGCAAAGGAAGGGGTATCTTCATTATTCAGAAGTGATGGAGAATTGAAAGACTAGAACAAATGGATAAAGGAATGCAGGTTGATATTACATGAAGCCTTGGAAGTAGCCAAAAGTGAGGAATCAACATTGGACAAGATATGTGAGCACTTGGAGAAAATGGTGATCATGGAGATAGCTGTGAGAAATGCTTCCGAAGATATGGATACACATTTGAGACAAGATTACTTGGATCACCTAACAAAAGTTCATTTATGGCTCACTAGAGCTTAATTGTATATGCTTTATTGTTGTTAGCTCTAAAAGACATTCATGAAGGGGTGTGTCCTCTTCAAAGTATTGATATATAAGTTGGATATGTAGTGATAGGATGGTAAGAGTGAATAGAGAGAACATAGGAGGTATAGAAGAAGTTCTTTCAAAATGTTTATTATATAGACTTTATAGTGTGGATCATGATGTATGCACAAATTTTGGCTAAAATCAATGGAAGATCTTTAATTCTCAGTGGGTCAATATCGATATCTATTGTTTGTTAGTCTGAAATAATTATCTGGTTGTCTTTGTATTCCTACTTCTTAGTTATTTGGGGTTGTGTATCCAAGTTGATATTTCAATTCCTTCAAGACACATTTGTTGTTGTTGTGTAGTCAAGTCAATTAATTTCTATCAAAGAATTAAATCCTTTTGATTGATTACAGTAAGTTGGGAGTAACAATTGGATCAATAAGAAGAGTTAGGTGATTGATATGATTGTCATGTTGTCTCCACTTTGATGTTATCTTTTTATTCAAATTAAGTTCAAAATTATTTTTCAATACACATTTGTTGATATTGTGTGGTTCTATTGATTGGTTCCTTCAAGGAACGATTAAAAATCCTTTTAATAAATCACAGTAATTTGATAAGGTCAATTGGATAAATAAGAAGAGCCTGTCAATCACATCCCTGCACATTTATACCAGGTATAAACTAGTTAAAGTGCCAAGCAATCAGAATTATAACCAATACCAACCACTTATTAAAGAACTTCATTGACTCTGCCCACCCAACAAGGCACTGGTCCACCTCATTCATCCATTACTTATCCAATTTCATATTAAAAATTTGTGATTATCACATTAGGAGTAGAGTATGTAACAAGCCCCCAACTATTTCACACTTTGTGCCACTGAAAATAAATTCATAAACCTAATTAAGTCATACAACTTTAAATCTGGTACAACAGTCAAGGTCTACCTACCTAGGTTTAGCAAAGCTTGAAGTGTAGGGAGTCTTCAATCACATTGGTTAGCTCCACTCATTGGTTCAAGAATGTTACAAGTCTGATCATAGATCCTGGCACCCTCTTAGGGCTCGTAACCTACATTTTTGAGCTCCAACAAACCCAACATTTTAAATTATAAACCTTTTGAAATCTAAAGTAATTCATTCTAAATCTAGGTTTAGCATTCCATTGTTGGAATTGTTCATTTAGGAATTCATTTTTGCATCATAAAAGGCTTAAAATATTAAAAAATTATATCTCATATTGAATTATAGGTTGCAATAGGATTGATTTCAGTCATCATAGGTCAAATCTACATCCTAATTGCATTTACAAATATACATTTGGTCATTTGAATTTGAAAAAAAAATGAAATGGTAAAAGAACAAATTTATGTCACAATTTCGACCAACTAAATAGTTCTGAGCAAAAATATTTTGACTTAAACTATTTTGGTTGAACTGGTTTTGCCTGAAACCATGTGGCCTATACGTGGCACATAGAGTTTTGGGAAAAACCCTTTCACCCGAAACTTAAAAATTTGATTTTTTTGCTTTGTCGCATTGAAATGTGGCTTATTATATGTGTGGGGTTTTGGTAGAAAGGTTTTTGGTTGAAACCCTTTCTACTAAAACTATCTATGTGGCATCCTAGTTGGTAGCCAACTGATCTCTTCTCAAATTTTTTTGAAACTTTCAACCTCAACTAAGTATTTCTTTTATCATAATGATGTTAAAAAAATAAAGAAAATACCCTTTTGTAGAGCTCGGAGTGGTGAATCTAAATATGTATTTTTTTAATATTTTGATTAGTTATAATATATTTTATTTTTAAAATAATGCAAGTGGGTTATTAAAGTTAAAAAAGAGGCTAATTAGAATTTTTTTTTAGACTACAAGAATCAGGTAGCACGACCCCCTATAAACTGCAGTGCGCCTGCTAAACTTTTTTAACGTGACCGACGGCGTTGGTGCGACACACCCTCCGGTACCACGAGGGTGGGGGAGACTAGAACTTGTGACCAACCTCCTGCCATAGGAAAGATTTAGCCAACCAAGCTAGGGCCCCAACCCCAGGCTAATTAGAAATTTCAAAACTAGTAAAACATATTAATTTTTTTTGGAATATATATGGTGCACTAGAGGAGAGAGTCCTCTTCAAAAGGGTATAATTTTTTTTTTGAAAATGATTAAGAAAATAGACAATAGTTGACATCCAATGAAAACTGTCAAATTCTGACATGTTTGACTTTAAAATGTTATTACAAGAAGAATATACATCAAAATTTCAAAAAAAATATCCATGCACTAGATATTGAAGTTACCTATTTGGATAAAAATTAGGGGAAAATGAAGTTTTTTTTATTTGTTTCTTGATGTCAAGTAAACGTCACATTTCCCTAAAAAATTTCAGCGTTCCAAAATATACTCTTAAATTGATAAAAAAATAATCAAAACATTTTTTACAGGATTAAACTTCATCAATATTTCTACCTTTCATTAGTTTACATCATCTTGAAATTCAAAACATGTAAAGACCACTTTTAGGTGGTTGAAGTTCAGAATTTTTGTTGTTGTTTGTCCATTCATTTATAAAGTGTGACATAAGTTTGTTCTTTTACCCGAAAGTGTTCATTGCATCTTGCACATAGCTAAAAAAAGGTGACAAATTGCATTGTTTTGTTTTCAAAGGCATTAATATCATCATTTTTAGATTTTGGCATCAGTCAATTGTTGCATCTTATATTTAGAAATTTCATTTACATTTTTATTTTGTTTCTTGAGCATTTTGAAATTGTTGCACACTTACATTCTTGCATTGCATAATAAGAAATTGTTAAATTCTAGAAAAATATTCACTGTCACACCTATACACACATAGAAACAAGAACCTTAATTAGTATCACAGATAGTCAAACTTTGAATTTTGTAAAAACCTATGTAAGACATAGTCGCCTAGGTGCCCTTGTCCAAGTAAAATTGCCTTAGATTTCAAGTGCACATTAATATCTATTTCCTTTCTACAAATCTAGACTCTAATTTCTATATATGTGTTTGTAAAAGGTCTATGAGTCTCTTTTCAGTCCTAGTTTATCTTAACAAACATAAACACAAATTGAAATTAAAATTTAATGACTAATCTTGGAGAAACCATAGTAACCAATTATGTCAAATCTCTTTCTACAAGTGCATTATATACTTACCAAGACCTTTAGTTGTGATTACTTTAATCTATTATATGATGCCCTTAGGGACTTCATCTCACCTAGATTGTTCATTAAAGCTTCTAACATTTCAACAAGTGCAATAATTTATATTCATATTAAATCTCCTACCAATATCTCTCCTAATTGTGAGAGTATCTTGGCACAAGAGAGTGAAATCATTGACACATTCATTAATATCACTTTGCCTAATCTTCATTCTTCTCCCATCATCTTCCCCACTTGTGAGAACATTTTTGTGAAAGAGAATGCAATCATTGACAATCATGAAAGTCATAGTTTCTCTTCTCCAAATATCTCACCAGCTTGTGAAGAAGGTATATTGGCATTAGATGGCATCAATTTCTCATCCAAGGTCAGTATTTTCTGATTTCATAAAAAAGTAGCCACTTAAGACCCCTTTCGGTCCCCCATCTTTGTGCACTTACCTAGTTGGTATCCTAAATGCATAGTGCTCTTTTAAAAAATTTCAAGTTATAGTCCTAGATTGTCCATACCTTTCAAATACATTTTTGTTTGTTTATTTTTCAGTTGGTGAAGCTTAAGATTGAAACAATATTAGTATGTCCAAGTTGTTTCAAAAGGAGATAGGGGATATGTGTTGGAAACATGGTTTTCGTTGCACCAAAATATCGACATGTTAATGCTCGATACAACTGTCAGAGTTAATGAGTCCATGGGAGGTAGTTAAGCCATATCACACACCCAAGGAGGGATGCTAGTGATTAGTCCAACAATCCCAACCTCAGCATCACCCGAGGGGTTTGAACTCATGATCTAGGCTCTGATACCATTTGTTGGAAACACGGTTGTTGTTGCACCAAAATATTGACCTGTTAATTCTTGATACAACCACCAAAGTTAATGAATCCATGGGAGGTGGTTAAGCCATTTCGTGCACCTGAGGAGGGACACTAGTGATTAGTCCAACAATATGCACAAGATGCCAAATATTAGGAAAATATATAAACATATAATTTTATGGTAGGAGTATTCATGTGAAGTTTCTAATATAACTCTTTTTTAAAGGATTTATTCCATATTCTTTGTCTTTCTTCACCATATGATTAAACTATTCACAGTAGTTATAAAGTGATTGAACACAACTTCACATTGGAAGAAGATTAGGAGATGCATTCAGGATGCTAATACATGCCAAAATTACAAAGAGGGGGATATTGAAATTCTTCTCAAATTCTCACATTATTGATGAGTAGAAAAAATTCTTGTTATATTTCCAACATATCTAAGAAATTAGTGCATTAACCATAATTTCTAGGCATTGTATCATAACATCTAAACAATGCATGACCTTTACATTATAAGTATCTCCTTCTTCCATACTATGTTATATTAAATGTTACATTCTAATTCTCAGACATTGCTTTAAATTGTATTTATATACTGGACTACAATTAGGAAAGGGTTCCTTCCACCACTTACACTTTTGAGAGTACTTTTCCTTTTCTTCACAAAATGCTACTGTTAATTTGTATAAAAAGAATAATTTTAAAATGACTCACTAAATTCTATCAATCTACTTTACACTATAACGAAATTACAAACAATGAGGAAAGAATCGATAAAAGAGAGGTCATTGGAGAAGAGTGTCATCTTGTTCCGATATGTTCAAGTGGTTACACAAACTTTTCTTGGTATTTAAATGAAGTGGGAGAAATACGAAGGCATAGAGCCACATTAATTATCCCTCTATATAGGATATGATTCCTTCCAATACTTATGCTTTTGAGAGTATTTTCAATTCTCTTCATAAAATGCTACTACTAATTGATATTACTAATTTGTATAAACAATAAAAATCATTTTAAAATAACTCAATAAATTCCACTAGTCTTACTTTACACTAAAAGTAAATTACACTCAATAAAGAAAAATTTGATAAAAGTTAGATTTTTGCAGAAGATAACCATCCTTGTTCTCATCATTTCAAGTAGTTAAACAAATTTTTCTTGGTATTTATATGAAGTTATATAAATATGAAAGTTTGGATCCACTTTAATTATCCCCCTACTTTACATTTTTATCTCACATGCCTACTATCTTGACAAGGATAAGGGTACACCTACAAAAGGATAGTGCATGCATGCTTCTCAAAAATCAAGAAGAGAACATGCATGTTGATGACAAATAATTTAATATTTCATTAAGCTATCAACATTGATCAAGGATTTATCAAATGTATAACTAATTATCCTTTATGATGACTTATGTTAACATCCTTTTTTATGTATCAACTAACAATAGGTTCATGTATCTCCACATAGACAGATTCATTCACTTGCAAGCTCCAAAAACCATACACAATGGACTCAACCCATCAATTTTTAAGCAAGAAGTAGTGAAGCTTTACAATTGTAGAGGAGGGGGACCAGCTGCTTAGGGACTCTAGGTCAGGAGAGAGTTTAGAACAATAGGTTTTCTTCATCTAGCTGAAGCTAGATGAATGAATTGGAAAGGTTTAAGGTTTCAAGGGTTGAAAAGGAAGGACAACTAGTCTATCAATTTCCTTCTGCTAACTTGGATGTTTTAGAAGCTCAAACAAGTTGATTCCCATAGTTCAGTCTACAACTTAGAAAGCTCACTTCTTTAGGATGATAGCGAGACATGGACTCGAATGCTGGCATCTCAGTGGGGTGTGGGAGTTCATATAGATAAATAGTATGTGAAGCAAAAAAAACACCAAGGAATGAACTAATAGATTGAATAGGATATTTTATACTATGCCAAAATGTAAAGGAAATATAGAAATAAAGTATAAAATGTATGCTTTAACTATTCTACTTTGAATTGACAAAGAAGGGGTGAGAAAATAATATTGAGCCATGTGCAATCTGATTCTTTGAATAGCTCCAATCGAAAAGTAGCTACACACATAAGAATGATAAAATGTTGGGGTTGTGTTTAGAGGATTTCCTCAGTTAGTCCCCTGCTTTGGTGTTTCCACCTCCATGAACAACTAGATAGCAAAAATTGTATAGAAATATGATAAAGAAAGTGTAGAAATGGAAATACCAAGAAATAATCAAAAAACAATATGCTACTATGCAAGTAGATGATGCAAAAGTAAATGGAATTGGATGGATGTCACCATCTCACCCACATGCTCTCAAGGAAAATCTGGGAAGATGTGAGGTTGCAAGCTCTCTAAAGCCAACACTTCCACAAAATAAAAAAGGAGGAGCCAATAAAGAAACAACTTTCAACTATAATGAATGTGATGAAACATGAAGGAGTTGAAAGTGAGTGTTGAGAAAGTGTGTAGAGAAATTTTTATCAAGAAGTTGAAGAAGTGTGAAGAATATTGAAGAAGATTGGATTGAATGGAAGAATAGGAAATTTGTTTGAAAGGAGGCAAAAAATCCTATTTGAAGTTAGAAAAAAGAGCAAAAAACATTACACTTAACATCTAATGGAGGAGTGTAATGCCTCTGTAGATTCCAAAGGAAATAATCCTATTAGGATGAAAGGGTGATGTGCGGATGTCTACATGCCGCATTAGCATACCTAACAAAAATTCCCCCACCGACACACAAATGAGCTACCAAGTGGATGGGGAAAAGGTTTTAGGTGTATGGATTATATCATCAGATTTAATTCTCTAAGGTAGGGGGTAATGTAAATGTGGAATTTTCCTAGGGGTGAAAATTCATGTCATTACATTTTGTTGGCACTTTAGTGAGCATAAGTGTCAGTGAATGCATGGTAAAGTAGAGTGAAAGAAGTTTGAAGAGAATATACCCAAACTATTAAGGAAGCAAACCATAATCTGACATGATTGGATGTGCAGGAGAGAGATATGGATCCATAGGTACTCAGTCCTATAGAGATTTGGAAAAGAGGCTCTATAGGTGCTCGATCCTACAAAATTGGTTCCATGGGTGCTTGATCCTACAAAATATGAACAAAGGGTTCTATAGGTGCTTAGTCCTACAAAATAAAAACAATTTACAAGTGCTCAGTCTTGCAAAGGAGGCACAACATGTGCTCAATCATGAGGGAGGCTAGGTATGAAAGGCTTCGTAAAGTCTGATTGTCCCTTATAGGTGCTCAGTCCTGCAAGGAAAGATCAATGAGGTGCTTGGTCCTCCAATATTGATTGAAAAATTAGCTTCACAGGTGCTCAGTCCTACAAGGAAAGCTCAGTGAGGTGCTCAGTCCTCTAGGATTTATTGAAAAAGTAGCTTCATAGGTGCTTGGTCCTACAAAGAAAAATGTTAATCTATAGAAATAACATGTTAGGAAAGAAAAAGTCACACAAACAAATAGTCAGTCACATCATAAAACAAGCAATTGAAGGAGAATTTTTCAAAGGGAACCCTTCAAGATTACAAGGGGCCCATGCAAAGTAAAGCTTTGTTTGAAAAGAAATGAAATTTTCATAAATGATCTTGTCATCAAGGAATCCTTTTGAAATATTCTCTTCATCAAGGAATTTGAGAAAATAAGAATGGCCTCCTCAAAGGAAAATTCTCAATTCTTTTTGTTACAAATTCAATTTCAAAAGAAAATCTTGCTAAAGGGATCCTTATTGAAGGATGTGATTTTTTGGCCACTGAATACACCTTATTGAAAATTAGAGTAGGAGCCCCCCCTTAGGATGGTGTCTACGAATTGAAGGATCATGCGACATCCTAAGGAAAGGAATAACATGATGAGATGTCATGGCCCACGATACATGATGAGATGTAAATGTGAAAATGTTGTTGTACACACAAGGGACAAAACATATGAACCAAAACATCAAAAATTAAGTAGAGAAGAGAGAAAGATAAAAAGGAAGATAAGCAAAGATGAAGAAAACAAGAGACAGGGGGATCTGGGAATCTAGGGTCAAATCAACTCATCAAAATAGGTAACACATAGTGTAGGAGAGAAAGATCATCAATCTTAGGAATTCCTAAATATGAAGAATAACACATGAAGACAAAATTAAAAATAATAATTGGGTCAACATGAAAGGAACGCCTAAATACCTCCAACACTTTGTATCATCCCCAATTGTCAAAAATCAAGATAAAACATATAGAAGAATGATGCAACACATAGAGGAATTTCATGACACAATTTCACTCTTGTATCCAAGAACCTATGAGGGTGACAAGGGTCCTCCATGAACACATAAAAACAAGTATAGGAGGGAAAAAAAACACACACACAAATCTAATCTACAAATAAAGAAGAGGTACTCTCCTAGTCCTCATCAACCAGGAGGTCATCATTCTCCCAATCTATATCATCATAAGGGGAGGTTGGACGATTCTACAAGGTGGGATAGAAAGGGGTGCACCCTCCGACTCTCCTATGACAAGAGATAAGGAAAAGGGCCCCTCAAGGTCTTCTTCACTCAACTCCTGTGAGGTAAACTTCATCAATCTTACAAAGATCACCGATAGAGTTGGGACATCATCTATCGAGTTAAACATGTGTTCTTGATAGGAGTGCCATGTTTTAAATGAGATGGAGATGAAGGAGGTGCAAAATATCCACCATCAATCTCATCAAAAGAGATGGTGATAAAATCAGGAGACGTTAGGGTTGTCTCCGCCACTAGGATGGTGCAAGCCAAAGTGGAACCCTCTCCTGAAGAAGGTGGTGGAACCCTACAAATAAAAATTCTTAGTTATTCTTTGGTGGTCCTGGGTTTTGAAATGTTGTCAAGGGTTTAGGATTTGATGTTGCATATTTTAGGATTAAGTTACATCTTAAGATATCATCTTTGTATGGTAACTAGCCCCTTGTGTTTAGGGTTACAATTTTTTCCAATCACATGAAATATCCCTTCATTCTAGTCTAAGAGTCATATTTTGTAATGTTAGGATCATGAAATTATTTACCTTTTATCCTAGGTTGAATATGTGTTTTGGGTTTATTTTAAGTCCTTATTCTTCATTGTGCCTAGGTGGCCCATTTTCTATGAACAACTTTTGGGAATGTGCTAAATACCATCGCTTAAGTTTGCATCGCTCATCGTGCTTTACCTTTGTATCATTGGCTCCATTTTTGCAATGAATGATGAACTCTTTTTTCTTGCATTGCGTGTTTTCTTCATGTCATTGAAATCTTGTTGGCTTCCATTTTATTTGTGCAACAAGAAATGACTATTGTTTCCCTTCACATCACTAGCCCTCTTTGAATCGTAGAAGTAATAATACCCACTCAAATCTTTCCACAATGCACGGTAGAAAATAAAAAATGAAGGATCATGACGGTACCACTTGTCAACATCTCATGATATTGCTCCTTTCTTCCATATCACTGAAAAAAAATTCACTTCAAGTGAACTTCAACGACGACCGATGAGAGATGGTGAACTTCCAACTTCCTTTACATCACCTGATGCTAATATATTGCTAGAACATGGTTTCGCCTTTGAAAAACCTTGGCGATAAGTGATGGCCAATATAAGAATATTTCTTTGAATATTCTATCCATTAGAGGAACTCTTTACATCACTATTGTACTTTTTCAAGTGATGGGTGTTACATTTATGCATGATGGCTATAATGAGGGAAGTAGTGGAGAATGTGGAGTAGCCATGTGGCAATTTTTCTAAGTGTCATCACTACTTTAAAGCAAGGTGAAAAAAAGAAAAAAGTGATGGGTGAAGGTGATGGAGAGACATTGATCAAGTTTTAAATCTAATGGATTAGCAGCTGAAATTTAAACTTAAATGGCTAAGTGTCAGAGTGCTCATGTTTGCTCACGCGAGTTTCTTTCACTATTAATGTTCAATATGCTCATCTCTAAGTCCATTAAAGAAGTGAATTGGTCATTTTTCCACCATTCTTACAAGAATTTAGGAGTAGGGGGGAAAAAAAAGCTTTAGGTGAAGAAAATTTGAAGAATGAAGAGCTTTTTTCTCAGGTAATTGATCTTTTGTAAACTCTTGTGTTTGGTTTTCAAGCATTAGGTTAGATTTAAAATTGAGGTTGAAGTATAGGGTTTTACAATGTTAGGGTTGTTGTTTTCTCTATTATGTAAATTGCATCTCATAGTTTTATATTGGGTTTAGAGAGTGGGTTAGACAATTGTAAAATTTAAGTGTGAACCTTGTAAATTTGAGAAAAAATCCTTAGTTCTTGTTCAATTTGAAACCCTAGTTCCCTTAAATCCTACAAAATGAGTCAACCAAATGAATCCTCCAAGCCTAAAGTGGAACCCAAACAAAAAAGACCTAGAAAGGAAAAGCCTAAAGTTGATGTAGCAAAACCAGAAGTATCAGAGGTGTTTGAGAAGAAGAGGTCAATGAAGAGGGATTTCACTAGGTTTATGGAAGAAAAAACTAAAGGTTCATCTTCAAAAGTGAAACCAGTTGGAAAAGGAGCACCTGGTGAAAGTGTTTTAATGAGTCACTTTTAGGATTTGGCATTTGGGGCTGGTGATATTATTGTACCTCAGAGTGGATGGGAATTATTCATCTATGCTTTTAACAAGAGATTTGCTAGCCATCCAGCATGCCATCTTTGGACATGTGACATTGGAAATCTTATTTTTTGCAATGTTTTTATGGAGGTAGATTTAATTTTGCAATTAGCTAGATGTTATGACCCTAAGGATAGGGTAATAAATAAGTTTATAGATGGATCCCATATGTTGGACATAACTAAAAGCCTAATTGTAGAAGTTTGCAATTTGAATCCTTTTGCAAATCTTTCAATCAATTTTGGTGCCTTGTATCAAGAATACGAGCAGAAAAAGTATATAGGAAGAACATGCTACCAAGGCACAAAAGACATGATAAAAAAAGGAAGGGTGTATCTTTTGGACCCAATGATGTTGAATCCTTCAACTATGATAAATTTGAAGATTACTTCAAAAGGACCAATTATGGGTTATGTCAAGTTTTGTCTAGGAAATTTGACATAAAGATGAATGCCCCTTTGATGGTCATGGCCATCAACATACAAAAAAAATATTAGAACAAAGGGTTTGATTATTCCTCTTACCTTGCAGAGGAAATTCATAATGACTTGGTAAAATTGAAGGATGCAAGACCCCCTTTATGTTTCATACACTATTCACTTTTAATGCATATGTTGTAGAAAGGTAGGAAGGTGTGGAGTACGAGACAATCAAGATAATGAGTTTCCCATCTAGATGAGGACCCACATTAGGGATAGACACTGTCCTAATTCTAATTATGCTACTCTCTACAATGGTTACTGTGTTGGAGTATTGGAACAATTGGGTTTGAAGGCTACTTACATACTTTCTAAGGGTATGAAGGAGATTTTGAGGCCATTGGAATTTCAAGAGAATACAAAACAAAAGCATAATTGGGGTGACTATGATTTACATACCAGCCATACTACTATCAAAGGTTATGGCGTTGTGGTGCCACCCCATTGCCTACTAGTGTATGTATCTGACAGATTGGTCTTCATGGAGATAACGTGGTAGTTAGATGCCATGTATAAAGAACATTTCAAGAGTTGTAGGAAAGCATATCTCATTAATACTAAATGTTTTTTTTCATGTTTTGTGGTCACCTCAAAGGAGGGCATTGAGAAGTTTGGTACTCTAATCAACAATTACAAAATGAAACACAGTGTAATAAGGAATTGTGACACCGAGGAAGTAGTTAACAAGGAGAGGAAGGAAAGAGGGAGGTCTTGGTTCCACCATCATTTCATCTACATGAAAGATGTAATTAGATATTTTCCTTCAGATGAACCAATTGATGAGAGAAAAAATGAGTGGAAAACCATATGTGCCATTGAAGAGAAGATATTGAAGGAGAATCCATTTTATGTGAGTCCTTATATTGAGATAAATGGTTGATATGCTCAAGACAAGGTATTATGGGGTGATTTCAAGGACAATAGTTTCTTTAAAAAGTTGAAGGAAGATGAAGTAAACTCCAAAGTTCTGAAGGATTAACATAATGTAAAGGTGAGGAGATAGCTAGCTCAATCTGCAGCTCATGGCACAAAAGTTTAGGAAATGGAAATAGGATATGAACTAGCGGTTTCCCCTTTGGTAACATATTCTGAAACAAAGCAAGGTGGTGGAGTTCAAATGCAAGAAGAATCTAGTAAACACATTCCTATGGAGTGGGAGGTTGATCAGAAATCCCCCTCCCCTGAAAGGAATGATGCCCTTGGTATTGTTGTCCCAACTAGCAGGATTGTTAAGTGGGAATATAATGAAGATGTAGATGATGATCTTGGGGTAAGGCTTGAAAATATTTTATGAGTGATGACACTTTCATTAAAACCAAGGAATTTAAGGAGTTTTTAATCCAAATCAAAAGCCAAGACATCAAGAAAAGTATTGAGGATGGAAAAGAAAAAGTAGATCCCTCGTTGCAGGAGGAGGTTGAGAAAGTAGAGGAAGAAAAAATAGTGAATGAGATTGCTGCCATTACCTCTGAAGAGGCAAGGAAATTGCTAAAGGGAAGTGGTATTTTATTGTTTCCTAAGTGGAATCTCACATCATCCATTCTATTAGATGCAATAAGGAATGATCCAAGTGTTTCCATTTATTAGGAACACTTTGATAATAAGGTGTTTGGTTCAAGGTTTAGTCCACAGTTGCATACCCTTGCAATATGGTTCATGGAACTTAATACTAGAAATCCCAATGTTATGAATTCAATGAAGGAAGTCATTGGTGGTGTGATGGTAAAAAGAGCCACTGAAATTACTCCTACACAAGCTACAATTGATAATGCACTCAACAATGCTAAAGTGTGGACATAGCTCAAATCTCTCAGGAAAGATATGACAAGTTATTGGAGAAGTATAATAGGCTTCTAGATGAATACAATAGGCTGGTAGCTAATACTTCTAGTTTAACACAAAAGACCCTACCATCCCCAAATTCATCTTCTTCTGATTTACCTTCACAAGATAGGGATACTTTTTCCTTGAGAATCAAGAGTTTGAAAGAAGAATTGTGAATGGAGAAGGACAATGTGAAGAGAGCCAAAGAAGAAACTTTAAAGGTGGAAGCATATATTTTTGATGATATTTTAAGGCACAATGTTTCTAGATTGGTGCATAGGTCTGATAATGTTTGGAATGTTTACAAGAACATTCATGAGGCTCACTTGAGGTATACTTAGGTACAAAATGGTTTTTAGAGTGATTGGATTAAATGGAGTGCTAGGGGTAGTTCTTTAAAATAGATGATACAAAACATGAAGGAAGACCCTAAGGCACCCACACATATCCTTGATTTGATAAAGGTGGTTGATTTTTTGTGGGAGAATCTTCATTTCATGGAAAGTTGGGTGTGTAGATCCAAAATAAATTGAAAATGTTTAAGGATATGGAGGGGCATGGAATGCCCAAAATATTAAGTGATGAAGGGGAGTTGAAGGATTTCAATACATGGAAGGATTATTTGGGAGGCCTACTCCCACATTCAAGAAATTAATCAATCTCATTGATTATACCATGATGAATAGTGTTGTCGATAACATGATTGGGATTGAGGTGACTATGGACACATTTGTTAAAGAGGCCAGGGTGTTGATTGATGGTAGATATAATCAACACAATTCTAAAGTGAAAAAATTATTGGATACTCAATGGCCCACCAAGGAGGAGTATAATACATGGCTTAGAAAGTTCACAAATTAAGCCTTAGAAAAAGTATTGATAAAATTATATCCTCTCGATTATAAGGTTGATGACAAATGGTGCTGATGTGGAGGTGTTCTACTTCTTTCCATTTAATGCTTTTATGTTTTAGGTCCTATAATCTTGGAAGGAACATGGAAAGTATTTTTCTCTTGGGAGAAGCTTCTTCATCAACTAAGGATCTTTTTGGAGAGCAGGAAGTATATGCATCAACAAATGAGAATGAATTTTGTCTGACATGTGTTTTCCCCCTCAAGTTTTGCAAATATAACAGTCTTTGAAGTATCAGTAGTTTTTTTTGTAGATTCGATTATGTGTAAGATTTTGAATCAACATTTCAAATCACACTCCATGATCCATCATCAAGATAGAGAGCTCAAGGATCATAGAGTGTGATATGAAACATTGATTCAAAAGCTTACACATAATCGAATCCAGAAAAAAAAATACTAATATTCTTATGGATTGTGGAAATCTAATAGTCTTTGAAGTGTAAAATGTAATTTTCAAATTAAAAAATGACATGTGTACATTGGCTCAAGGATTCTTTTGCTCCCTTGTTTTTATAAAAGGGAATTCAAGGCCAAATGTACAGGGTTGTTAGCTGATTGATCTTAGAGATTTTTTGTAACCAAGGTCTAGATAATAGAAATATGAGTTTGTTCTAGGTTTTAAAGGTTTTGAGTCTTGTAATGGTGAATGCTTATAATAGTACCATTGCATTTTGAAATATAAATGACAAATATTCAAGGCCAATGTTATCCATTCTATACATTGTATAGATTATGAATACAAATGAATCAAATATTATTTCTATTCATCTTCATTGTCTTTCCTTTGAATGTTTATTCATTGTTATTATGTTTGTTCAATGAATGAGTTAAATTTGTATTAATATGGATACACTTTTATGTGAATGTCTACATGGAAAATTAAGCATTGCTGGTTTAGATTCTTGTATCAACAATGTAAGGAACCATTGATAGGCTTTGTTGTGACAGGTTTGATGTTGTTATATGTTTTCAATTACATGGTTTAGGATTCTCCACCCTAGGATAAGGCACTAGTCATGATAGGTCATGTTATGTTACAATTTCCTAGATCTTTCTAAGTAACTACTTTCAAAATAAATTTTAATCTCCATTTTCTATTTGAATATATGTTGAGCTGAAATTATAACATTTTCTCATGATTTAATGAGATGTCACCATGATGATTAGCCAAATCTTTAAGGTTTTTCATCTATTAAGTAGTTAAAGGATAATTTATCCAGTGAATTTAAAATGTATATGATAATTGGCACAAGAATATCTGAAAATAAATTGTAGGGATCACCTTCCCAGGTTTTTCCAAGCCCAAAGTGCAGAGGGAAAGCCTAGAAAGCTTTCACCTATTCGTTGGCCAATCCCTAAGAGTTATTGAAAATTGAATTTGACACATTCATAGATAAATGGTGAGATAAGCTTGGTTCATTAAAAATAACCAACAAATTGGCAACTCTGCTAGGGACAAAGCTAGTTCAATGTCTCTAGGTCAGATCATGTATAGTCAAAGCCAATGCAATTCCTTGTTCTTCATTGTCTGAAGAACAATTCATATAAAATTCTCATCATAGATCATGTCTATATTTTGTGAGTCAAGTTCTATCTCTCTTTTCTATTTCCTATCGAGGTATGTTCAAAGTTCTCTTTGAATCTACAAAGGCTTCTCAAAGTTATTATATATTTTCATTTCCCCATGTAGTGGTGGTGACTCTAAAGTCTCTTGTGCTAGTGCAAATTTAAAAGTTCAAAGAAGGAAAGTGAGGGAGATTTGTGAGGAAATATTTGAAGCTATGAGAGGAACTAGGATAAATATGAAGAAGAATCCTGAGCAAAAGTTGGAGTCTAAACTACCACAAACTAAGAAGTCATCATGGATAGTAAAGAACATTGAAGCAAGTCTAATAATAATCTTGATCATGCATTTGCAATTTTAAATGGAAATACTCATGAAGAAATATTTGATTATGGCATTCCCCCTAGTAATGAGGTAAATCTTTCTACAAATGAGCTCCTGTTGCCACTAGTCAACCTAATCCTAATCCTCTAGTATCAAAGGAATCTAAACTATGAAAAATTCTAGGATAAGGAATCTGAATCCTCAACTAGAAAGGAAAATCTTGGGGTACCTCTATTTTTCAATGATGATAATTTTAATCCAAGAGGGAGATCATGTAGTAGAACTCACACCATTCTTCTAAATAAGAACCATTGGATCTTACCTATTATACCCTAGAATCTAGTGAATCTAAGGTTACTCTAGAGGATGAAGAAGCTATAAATAAGGATATGCAAGCTATGCACCAAGACAAGTTGATACTTGAGGAGTTGGGATTAAAAAATTAAAGGAAAGAGAGGAAAATATAAAGGCTTCCATGATAAAGAGAGAATCATTTAAGGAGAAGGGTTGAAAAGATGAGAGAAATGGTGAAAGAAGAACCACTTCCTAAAGATCCCTCTGAACCTATTGTTAGGGAAACCTTTGATCATCTTAAGGTAAATATTCTTATTAGAACCATTGCTACAAGCACATATACCAATTCTATTGTAGTAACTAAAGTTTTAGATCCCTCTACTGCTGTCAAGAAATTCCAACATGTACATACAGGAAAGAGACCTATGGGTTAGCCCAAGAAACCAACTACAAATGCAAACACAAGCACCTCATCCACT
>VDFB02145176.1:0-19547 GCA_007258455.2 Sequoia sempervirens
TGCATTCTATGGAAGAGTGAGCAACAATAGTTTGCTTTTTACTCTCCCATGATATTGAACCATATCCCAAAAAAAAAAAAAAATCTAAAGTAGACTTCTTTGCCATCCAAAGATATTACATAGACCACATCCATGTACACTTGCAAAGAAAAAAGTGCATTCTATTTATATTCCAAGCCATACTCCACTATACCACAAATGTATCTCAAACTCACTTTGCTTATTTCTAGTGTGAAACCTTGGGTGTAGTCAGCATACAATGCCTTTATTTTTTGTTTATATATTGTATCTGACTATGTATTAATTGTTTGTTGGCTTTTGGGTAGTTGTACAAGTCGCTTGATAGACGGTTGTGACTCGTGGCAACCTTTGAGTCCTTTAAATGGCCTTACCGCCATCAAGGAAAAGAGTCTAATCCTTGGTTGACCATCTTTGATCTATTTCTATAATAAGTTCATGTGCGAATAAAGATATACTTTTACAGTTACTCCTCTATATTGTATGCATTGTTATTTATATTATTAATACAAGCAGTAATTTTATCAAATAGACGAGCAAACATTTGGCATTGCCTTAAAAGAAGTCAAGTCTGTTTTAAGATTCATACCCTTATCCAATAAAGGCAAGAACAGACCACAACGTGATCAAGATCAAGAGATCAAACAATCCTTGAGGATCGTAGAACGAAGAGAAAGGAGGAGATGACTATGGCAAGAAACCGAAGAAACCCCAACCATACAAATCAAAAGTGGAAGCCCATCTAAAGAACGGAGTCAAATTCAAAGTGTGCATCAAAGTTAGAGTTGTAATCAAGAAAACCATAAATTGTATGAACTATGAAGGAAGAGAGGGAAGAGATAGCAAGGCACTTGCCACTACACAACAAAGTGTGGGTCGATCTCTCTGAACAAGTAGAAAAGTGAGCACAACTACCTTCAGACGAAGAAGAGTGGGAGATTAAATCTAAAGATTAATGATTCAACGACTATAAGAGTAACCTTTGAGGCATCGAAGGATTATTGATTGAAGAAGAATTGGTGACTAAAAGAGCCGAGACAAAAACTCCTCGACCAAAGGTGTACAAGAGAAAACATGGAGGTAATTCAAGTGTGCCAAACACTGAAGCAGAACAAGTTGAGGATACTCACGTGGCCCAGAGTATGAGAGAAGAACTAGAGCATCTTAATCAAAACTCCTTAGTAAGCAAGTTCCAAGCATTGAAGTTGCATCAAAAGAAAAATTTGGTGACTCCACTATCAAGTCCTAGAGTTGAGAGACAGAAGCTTCCCAAATTCACTAGTATTGGGTTGAAATATCCAATAAGGCATTACAAGACGTGTGAACAATATGAGTAGTGAACGACAAAGATGACAAAGCAGACTGGCTTCAATCCTTCCCACGCATCCTAAGGGGTATCACAATCGGCTGGTACACAAAGATTGAACCAACTTCCAAACCTACTTGGGAAAAATTAAAGAAAGCTTTTGAAGAAGAGTTCAAGCTACTACGGGACAATAATGAAATCATAGCCAAAAAATACAATATGAAGCAAGGCAAACACAAGAATATTAGAGCCTATCATTGTAGGCTAAAAGAACTCCTTGTAAAACTAGAAAAAGAAACAATCGACGGCCCCTCAAGAAGTGATAGTTCATCAAAGGTCTCATTCCTTCATTGCAAAAAAAGATGAAGATAGTACCATCATCTTCCAATGTACATGCCTACAATCAGACAATGGATATAGAGAGAACACAAAAGTACTCCCGTGGAAACAAAGAAATATAGGAAGATAAAAGTTTGGATGACAACAACGAGAATGAATTTGGAACTATGCAAGCCCTAAGAAGAGATATGATGTAGATGCTAAAGGAATTAAAAGTAAAAAAGGAAACTAAAGAAACAAAGAAACTCTAGTGCATGGAATGCAAAGGTGAAAGTCACATCAAAAATAATTGTCCTAGAAAAGTTTTTTGTGATATTTGTCAATTTATGAGTCATTCGATCAAAGAATGCACATACAATCTGAGTAAGAACACACATGTGCCCTTCATACAAGGAGAGCAATCCACTCCACCTAGCACTCCAACAAAGTTGTACAATAATAATAATGCATCTCCAAGCGGCTACAAAAATCAAAGAGGGGGAGACCAAAGTTCGATAGTAGATACAATACGACTCTAAGGTTGTCCCATTGTACAATGTCGGTAATGTAACAAATGGGGACACTTTGCAAGAGACTACTATAGAAACCAAAGCACAATGAGATCATTATACAAATGGTGTGGACCTGAAAACCATGAAGACATTGGTTGTCCAAAGCAAAAGTCCAATATCAACATGATTGATGTCAAAGGCATAACAAAGTATTGGTCGTTACTTCCACTCAAGCAAAGAAGGTTGTGTACCCGGACCCGCATACAAAATAAAAGACTTCATGAAGTAAGAGCCAAAGGTTGTCTATTTATTCTATTTTTGAAGTATGGTTCACTCTCTTGGTCATTACTATGGTGCGATTGACATACTTTGCAATATAGATTAACTCCTCTAGCACCTTTGTATGGTTTGAATTTGAGAAAGGCAAACTATCATCCACTATACAACTTCATTTCTATGACACTATATGGACTATTCATTCTTTTGACACAATACAAATTATATTTTATGCCCCTACCATACGAACTACCAAAGTGTTTTCTCTCAATTATCTACATTGCTCTGCCATTGATGCAGTTGAAGGGATTTAAGTTCATCAATTTCAATTTGTTGCTAAACGATTAGTAATTTTTTGTTGCATAATACATCAATTTCTTGGTATGCATCTCCTATATGCCTTCTTACCAGTATGGCATAAGGGAGAAATATTCAGAGTTAGTTGGAACAACTACTTGTGCAAGCTTCGAGAATATAAATTCATTTGTTGTTATAAGGAGTCAACAGCACATTTATTCCAAGTATTTGCAAGTCAAAAAGTTCAGCAGCTACAAGATCTAGAAACAATATCAGCCATGGCAAGAAAAGGAAAGAAAATAGTTTCAAATAACAACACCAATGTATAAGAGGATATTGATCAAAACTTTCCCATTAAACCATCAAATGGGGTTTCCTTGGTTGCTTGGCCTTCAACCACATATCCTTCAATTGTATGACCATTGGCAAATGCAATCTCCTTACATTGACATGCATTTTAGAAATGTTGATTCTACTTCTGCTCATGTGTACTTCCAGTTTTCCCTAGTTCTCTGCTAGTGGGAAGCATCAACATCAAGGTTCTCTTTTGTCTACAAAGTTGTCACAAGTTTGGAAAGTCTTACCTAATGTTACTTGATGCTTACTTGTTTTCTTTGTCATTTGAAAGACAAAATTTTCTTTTTGAGGGGATGATGTAGTCAGCATATGATGCCTTTATTATGGTTTGTTAATATGGTTGTAAATGACTATGTATTAATTGTTTGTCATATTTTGGGTAGTTATAGGAGTCAGTTCATAAACAGTTCTGTTCTCATGGCAACTTCAAGCCCTTTAAATGGCCTTAGTGTCATCAAGGAAAGGAGTTTGATCCTTGGTTGACCATCTTTGGTCTATTTCTATAAAAACTTCATGTGCGAATAAAGATATACTTTTACTCCTCTATCTGATATGCATTGTTATTTATATTATTAATTCAAGTATTAATTTTATCAAATAGAAGAGTAAACATTGGGTTTCTACATAAATCTCAAAAAATAACTAACATAGTCAATATCTTCCCTCGTGTAGGTCAAGTATATAAGATTCCCAATCAGCTTGTGGTAAAGAGAAGCATTCATCTAAGGTGATGGATCATATCTGAAAAGTTGCAATCTTGTCTCCATAGGCATGGGCATGGGTTTGCAATCTTCCATCTTCAATTTCTTAAGAAATGTCTTGGCATATTTCATTTGAGATAGAAAATTTTAATTCTTCTTTTTGCCACACTTCAAATCCAAGACAAAAATACCAGACCCCAAGATCTGTCATGTCAAACGATTGCTTGAGATCATTCTTTGTTTCTACAATCATCAACTAAGAACTCCTAATGATGACCAAATCCTCAATATATACTATCAAAATCACAATCTCCCTCGTTCTCTTTGAGGTAGAGATTGGAATAATGGGAATTCCTAGTGAATCTATGTTTGAAGTGATGCTCATCTATCTTGATATACTAGTCTCTAGGAGCCTATTCCAAACCATAGAGGGATTTCACAAATATGCACACTTTCTACTATTGAGCAAGTGTAGTATATCCCTCAAGTTGAGTCATATAGACTTCTTTGAGATCTCCATTGATGAAGGCACTCTTGGCATCCATCTAATAAACCTACCAACCAAACTATGCTAACATTGCCAAAACCATTCTAATAGTCTTAATTTTTACAATGGAGGCAAAGGCTTCTTCATGTTCAATGCCTTATTTCCATGCATAGCCCTTAGCCACAAGTGAATCTTTGTACTTGCAATGTGTAATGAGCCTTGCTAAATCTGACCCAAAACCCTTCAACTTCCACCTTAGGAATTTTGTCAAACGGTTGGCATACAATGTTTGTACTTGCTGATTTTGTTTTCAGTTTGCTGTGAAATTGTTTTTGATGCTTGCCAATGATGTAGAATGCTTGAAAATAACTTCTAAGATGATTATTCAAATGTCTAAAATGAAGATGCAAATCTTTTTGTATTTTCAGATGCAAATACATGTCCTAAATATGCAAAATGCACACCTACAGCCAAGAGACATTTTTACAAACATTTGGCATGAAAACTAAAACAATGAAATGCAATTACATATGAGACATTTTGTCAAATAGATTGCAGCCAACTTCAAGTATTCTTATTTGATGTTTGCAGCCAATACAATGCCCTTACAATGCTCACTTGATATTCAAATGTTTATCCACATTGACTGATATTACAATGACTATTACTGTCACAAGACAGCGCTCAAGACTCCAACCCAAATGTGATGCATGATTGTTGTATATCAGTATTACATATGCAAATTACCAATTCTAAGTGACTGCAATAACAATGCCAAAGTGCTGGTTAAACCAGCAATGATTTCTATATGAAATTTCCTCCTAAAAATGCAATGTAACAATATAATGATGAACCTGGAATGAAGTTGCTGCCACCATAAATGAATCGATTCTCCCTAGATATGACGACTTTGGCCTCCAAATTGCAGCGCCTGCCTTCTCCTAGCCAAGACAACCCTTCATGAATTTTCTGGAATTTTTAATCAGCTTCCATCACAAAATCGCACCCTTCATATGGCGCCCAGCATAAGTGCTAATGGACATGTTTTCCAGCTAGCTATCGACCTTGTTTGTTGCCATCAAATCATGCTTCTAGCTGCCAATTTGAATTCTTATGAAGACTGGAATTCACCATACAAATCTGCAAATAACTTCCTTGGATTGATTTCTCCTCAAATGATGATAATTTGGCCAAAGGCCACAAAATTATGTTGCAGATGAAAGGACTGAGGTATCCTTTCCCAAAACTAGCTAGGCTTGATATCTCACAAGCCAAACTAGGAATCAACTAGGCTTGATGTCTCACAAGCGAAGTTTGCCAAGCATTAAGCTCACCAAATATAGAAAATAAAGTAGTCAACTCAACCATGCCAAAATGCCCAGCCAAAACTTCTTTTTATACTTTTTCAACCACATCTCCAAGAAGCCTGTAGAATAAATTATTATTTTCTTCAAGTGGCTTTATAATATTATTTTATTTCAAGTCACTTTATTAAATTAATTAAATATAAGGTCACCTTTTAATATTTAATTGTTTGACAACCTTATAAATAACTAATTTAATAATCCACTTAATTTAATTAAAATAATCAATTAGTAATCTTTATGAAATATCATTAATTTGGACAACTTAATTTAATTAAATTAAACTTACTCCAAAATTGGGGACATGACACAATGCTACTTTTTCTTTGTATTTGATTTTGAAAACCCATTTGCACCTAATAGCTTTCTTCCTTGGTAGGAGATCAACAAGTTCCTAAGTGTTATTTTTCATTAATGCTTGATATTCTACATCCATGGCATCTTTCCAATGTTGTGACTCAAAATCCTACTTCACTATATGTAGTTTTGAATTCTGAATGACTGTGCAAATAAGAGCTAAATTCACTTCCTCATGATAGTTGTTGTGAGTCTATGACCTAGGATTAGACATGTCTACAGTTGCATCTACCTTCACATCCTTCATGGCGGTTTACGTATTTTATACATAGGGGGTAAGGATTGAAGTGGAGATAGAAGTGAAAATTATTCCATTGGAAACAAAACCTCTTCTTGTGATTCTTCTGCACAATGGATATCCTCAAGTTCATCATCTTAAATCTCAATAATTTTTGGTGTTTGGTGACTTATCGGTGATGGTGAGGAGATGTACTATAACATTTTTCCTCATCAAAAACTTTCCTATGGATGTGCTTTGTAGATAGATCCAGAAGTTGATAGCTCTTAGACTCTTAATTATATCCAAGAAAAATGCATTTCAAGGGATTTTTGTCCAACTTTTTCCTCTACACCTTGGGAATGTGCATTAAAACTATACACCCAAACACTCTCAAATGTGAAATAAAGGGCTTCATCCTAGTCCATGCTTCTTTAGGAGTGATGTTTTAAAATATTTTAGGGGGCTTCCCTATTCAACAAATACACGATTGTATGTGTTGATGTTATATTCAGCTTCAGTCGTATTCTTCCAGCACAGTATTTGTTCTTGATTGAATAAATTAAATTATAGCTTGAGAGCTATTTAATTTATAGAACTCATATTCTTAATTGGCACGACTTTTTATGTGTGCCGACCTTCTTCTCATTGGTGGCGTCCAAATGAAAAGGGATTATCTTGGCCGACTTGATAAGTAAATTATTTAATTTGTAATTATTCTCCTTGTGGCCGACCTTGTTATTGAAGAGGTGCGACCTCTCCCAAGCAATGTATAAATACAAGTTCAGTTGTTCTCATTTAGATCATCAAGCAAGTTCGACATTCATTCTACATTCAAGTGCGAATTATATCTTGGGCAGATTGCGATTTTATCTAAGTGCGATTCACTTCAAGAGCAGGTCGAAATTCTATCAAGTGCAGATTTTGATATATATGTTGTGCAGATTGTAATCTGTATTTTGCATCTAGGATCGGTGCTATTACTTGGCCTTGAGTTCTGTACAAGAAGAGTTGATTCTTGAATAATATATAAGTGAAATATTGTTGCTGGGTTTTTCTCCCTCAAGAGGAGGGTTTTCCCAGGGTATCTGCTGTGTTATTGTGTCTGATTTTACCGTTAATTTTTTCTGTGCATTGCCTCTGATCCCATACAAACTTAACAGTTGTCATGGTCTATTTTCCAAGAGGAACTCACTACACATTATGGTGACAATCTTATGGATAACTACTTCAGCCAACTTACCAAATTAAAAAAAAAAAAGTATAGACAAGCACTATATTCAACAATTCCAAACTTGTCTTTTAAGAGTGGAGCATGTTATAGAGGAAAAGTGGAAGGGAATTACTTCTGGGGGTTAAGAACCACATCAAATATAGAGGTACACATATTCCACTCAAAATTCTATTCTAAGCAATGAGATTAGGGCCAGAGTAGGTAGGGGAAAATTGGCCCTATGGAAAGGAGGAACTCACTAGAAATAGAGATTAGGGCTACCATCATCAATTCTTCAACCTGTAAGAAGTTAGTAAGCTCAACAAATTGAAGAAAAAAGGCCCAAAGATTATGTTTCTAATACTTTGATGGAAAAAAAAGCAGTAAAAGGGGCATAAATGTGCTGAGAAAATTGTTCTACATTGAGGGCAACTATGATGAAGAAAAGAAAGAATGAAGGCAGTAATAGTTGTAGAGACACAAAAGATATCCAACCACCTCTTTATATGCACTATTAAGTATTATTACCTGCAAACCTTTAAAGATTACTAGGCTCCCTTAAGCAATTGAAATTAATAGTATTGATTAGCTGCAGGAGGCACTCATTAACTTCATCAACAATAAGTTGTAGAAACAATTGAACTTTTTAGCCCAACAAAATTTTAGGTTATGATTGTAGATTGGCATACAATTAGTTGTTCAGGTAAATGCCACAGTATTAAATTCACCATGGGAGACTAAATACTTGATTGTCCTATGTTTGCTATCCCCATGGCTGAAGCAAAAACTGTTTTGGGAGTCCAATGGTTCACTACCTTAGGAACAATTGAGATGAACTTATAGGAGTTGTTCGCGTGGTTTCACTCAAAGGGTAAAACATTTGAACAAAGGGGCTGCATGCAAAGTATCCATAGATGGTAAGCTCACACAAAATGCAAAAGATGCTCAACAAGGGGGTAGACCAAGATGTGGCTCAATTATTGTCATTGGAAGTACAACAATCAAAGATTCCTACATTGCTAAATATGCAAGCTACTTTAAAGGATGGGCCAAAGGGATTGAATCCCAAAAGAGATCCTAAGTAGGCCATTCAATCCGTGTCATGGTACCATCTACTATCCTTCACCTCTTCTTTGAAGGTACACCAAAAAATTAAAAAGGAATAACACATTTGTGCACTAGCAAGAAAGACTCTCTAGTCGCAAGGAGAACAAGGCAAAGGCACAAAACAAAATGAAGTAGCAAGCTAATAAGCACATAATTTTAACACAAGCAATGCTACCTAAGCTAGATGTAGAGGGAAGACCCATCTCGAAGCCTGAGTTAATTTTTCCAAACACGCACAAAAGAGCCAAGGGCTAGGACACTCACAAAATGGAAGAATTTACCAATCAAAGATACCACATGGGATAATAACGATTTTGTGTAGAAGCATCCACAATGATCAGCATTTAGGACAACACTTGTGTGAAGTGGGGGCATGCTACGCCCTTAATGCTACAATGTGCATTGGGATATGAGTAATCAGCTTGTAACTACCATAACTCTTAATTAAGTTTTTTGATCATTATTACAGTCTTATATAAGTAGTTAAGTCAGCCTAGGTGACATCCAAAGCATAAGTAGGGAATTGTATAGGAGCTAGTGATTTGTCTATGATCATCATATTGTGATTTGTGTTCTTAAAGACTTTTGGAGGTTTTCCCTCTCGAAATGGCTTATTATTCTAAAGTATTATCAAGCAATTGCAGCATATTTCATATTATATTCTTCTCTTGTGCTACTTATTCTTTACAAAGAGCATGTAAGAGGGAGGTTAAACTATGGACTATGATTTTTGACCAACTTATGACGTGTCATAGAGCATCTTTGAAAAGAGATAATGAGTCCAAAGTGAAGAGCTCAAGTTTAGTGGGTGGCCATTACACAGGAATCACACTCTATTTTTAGTATGTTGACCCATCATGGATTTGGGTATTGAATTTTGCAAGGAGATTTGGGCTTCCTATATAGTGATGGCATTCTCCCATTGTTTTGGAAAAACACTTGTGGTTTATGGTTTGGGCTTGCCTTATATGTTAGGTGCTTGGATGAAGATATTGTAGACTAGTGATTTTGTAGAGGGTATGCTACTGGAATTTCTCCAAATGGAGTTGGTGTGACAGGAGCGGAAACTCTAATTGTATTGTAACCATAGTATTGTCAATGACTCATTAATACATTGAGGCTCTTTTTGTTGTCTGCACTTTTTCTCGAAAATGCTTTCCCATGGAAAATTATTGTGTTATCTTTGTTCTATTTGATTGTACGTTGTTGCATGTATGTTATCTTTTTGAAATTGTCAGTTACTAGTTTCTACTGCACGTCTCTCCTCTAAAGATTAGTGCAAGAAGCCTTTTGTTTTATTTGGCCACCTTTCAATGATGCACTTCAGGTCTTAGAGGACCATTTCATCATATTGCTTTATAATCCATAAACAGATTCATTTAAGTCAAAAGAATAATGTGTTAAAAGACAAATCAAGAAATTGATAAAATAATAAATATTCCTAATTATGGGATTCTCCACTATTTTGAAAACCCACTCTATATTGTGGGTGCTTGGATAAAGATATTGTAAATTTGTGATTTTGTAAGGGGTTATGCTGCCAAAATATCTCCAAGTACAGTTGGTGTGACAAGGGAGTGGATACTTTGATTGTATTGTAACAGCAGTATTGTTGGTGACTTAATAATACATTGAGACTCCTTTTGTTGTTGGGTTTTTTTCCCAAAAAGGTTTTCCTAGGATAAATTACTAAGTCGATCTTTGTTCTATGTGATTGTATGTTGCTACATGTATGTTTTATCTTTTTGAAATCATGAAATCTTAGTTTCTATTGCATGCCTCTCCTCTAAAGACTAGTGTAGGAAGAGTTCTATTTTATCTGACTTCTTTTCAATGACACAATTTGGGTGTGAGAGGACCATTTCATCATATTCCTTGATAATCCATATATGGATTCATTTGAATTAAAAGAATAATGTATTGATGTATAGAAGAAAAATATGGAAATTGGTAAAATATTCTTAATTGTTCCTTATCACTTATCTTTCAAAACTCAAATTTTCCTCAAGGTGTAATAGACATGAAATCTTAAAAATACCCTTGTAATTAAAAATCCTAGAAAACTGAATAAATGTTGATGTATGTAGATTCAGGGTTTCTGGAACCCTTGTGTCACTTGCACCTTCAAAACAGAATGTAACATAAGTCGAGACTCCTGAACAATAAAAATCCCCTTTGAAGAATTGATAGTCAACTAGAAGTCTAGGATCGCAATGATATATGTGTGATTTGTAAAATGATGAACTTCAAAATCGAAAGATCTTGAATATCAAAGAGCTTCTTTGGTACAAATTCACCAAAGTGTTAAATTACTTGGGAAGCTAAGATCCCCAATGACATTGGTGAAGTCTATAGATCAAAATGCCATAATGTAGTCAGAGACATTTGAATGATTGAATCCCCTAATATGAAGCAATCAAGTGCTCTTGTCACCCTCAAGTTTGGGATTCTGATTGACAATGGAACATTTTCTGTATGTCACAATGCCATTTTCAAAATCTTAACTTCCAGAATTAGAGGGAAAAAACAACTAAATCAAGAAATGTGAGGTCTTCATACTCAGGCATCTGGAGTATGCCATATATAGAAGGCATAGATTATATAGTTTTTTGTTCCAATTCTACTACTTTTCCTATGTGTCTTTCTCTGCAGCTATCTTGGCATCCCTGGGTCATTATTCAATATTGCTTCCAAATGTAATAGTTTTGCACAATTGGTATTGCTCACCAGAAATATCCTAAAATCTGAATTGTAATGACTGAAAAAAGCAGAACATAACATTCAGTCCTTGACAGAAACATTGTCATTTTTTTGTCTTTGAAGATGCAAAAACAAGGGGCAGACACTGCTTAGAGATAACAAAAAAGGCGGCCAGAAGACCATACACTGAAACAGTAAGATGAACAAAGTTCAGCAAAAAGCAAACACTCTTTTCTTTCATTTTAATGATGAATTTTAGAGAACTAGCACCTCTGTAACCCCCTTGACTACTTTAAAAGTAGAGACAAAACTCGAAATCCAGCCTTATTTGAGCCAAGTTCATGCTGAGAAGCTCAACAATTGGCTCAAGAAATTAAAAGTATATTTTTAATTTTTGTATCTATGGCTTCAAAAACAAACAAAACCATTATTTTTTAAGAAGAATGATTTGCCATGTAGTCAATATTACACTTGTTTGGTGGTAAAACTGTGCTCAATTTCTAAAGGGAAGAAAAATCCCATTCACAGATGGAGAAGAGGCATCAGTGTGTCCCATTCAGTTTTGGGACCACTGCATAGCTCCAATTTCCACTCACTCCAGACACAATATCTACTAGATCATAATTGAAATTGTTGAACAAACTTCACTTGAAATGATAGCTGATACATATTGCTTTGAAACCAAAACGAATGAGTTTCACTCAGGGGCCAAGTGTTTAGGCATAATTTCCTCCAAATGAAGTTGTTATCCTGTGGAACAGTCATTTGGCTCTAAACATAAAGTAGAAAAAAACTAATGGAAATCTGACCATCATGGTGGTGAACATATTTTAGACTATTGCCATCAGTGAAACTCTTCCGTCTTGGATAAAACCCAGCAGAACGCTAATCAGGCCAAGAGTTAAGTATGATTTCCTCTAGGGAGATCTTAGTATGCTGTGACGGAGTGACTTGGATCTAAACACAAAATTGAAAGAAATTAATGTAGCTCTGGACATCATGATGGTCAATATGATTTCTCAGACTACTGTCATCGATGATACCCAAGCCATCTTGGATGAAACCCAGCAGTATGCCAATCAGGGGAGCAAAGTCTTAGATTTTCCTGCATAGTTATTTGGGTTCTTTTTATGGCTATCTTTATACTTTGGATTGTCTCTAAATGCTTTAAGATGCTTGTCAATCGTTTATATAGTATAGACTGTTCAGTTATAAACTTATATATAAACTCTGATAGGAAGTTTGCCTTCAAGGCTTCATATATTTGAGACTCTTTCTCTTTGATAGATTTGCTTATAATTACCATTTTGGTCTTTGTAGTCTTTGTATTCTGATTTTTTGGGATGCCAACCTATTGTTTGTTTTGAACCCAGATTTTGGTAGAGAAATTGGCTCTGGATAATAGATTCATAGCTAAAAGAATTATTAGGTGGTTTTGATTATCTGGAGCTGCTATAATCTTCTCTAGAATCTCAGACTCATTTAATTCAGTATACAACTTTTACTAATTAAAAGAACATGTGCACCTGTAGCAAAGATGAATAATATTGTACTTGCATTGTATGTTGGATATTCCATCATTCACTACGTGTAGTTTGTTTTGAGATGTTATTGTTTGTTTGATTTGTTTGGGATACATGTGAATAATTTGTTATTTGTTGTGAACCTTGTGAGTTCCATTTAATGCACTCTGTTCACCTTTCACATGTATAAAGTCTCATCTGATAATACAATTTCAGGGGAGTCTATTGAATTCCATAACCTAATATGGTATCAGAGCAGCATAAGGAAATTGTGGGAGAGCTGGTTTCTTCAGTGGATGTTGTGGTCCCTGATGGCAGATGTTTCAAGCAGAGGCTTTGACATGGCTTTCTTTTCATCACTGACTCTGTTTATCTTTAAATATTGGTTTTTCAATGTTCACTGCAGATGGGTCCCATCTCCCTGCACACCTCTGGTACTGATGACCTTGTGTGTTCTAGGGTGAGAGATTAGAGTACGGCATTATATGAGTTATTTATTTGTAAAAGCTACAGATCCAAACAATATTGAAGATCATACATTCCCGCTGTTTTCTTCCTCTTATTTGCTGCTGATCATGTAATTACAGAATTATTCGCTGATATTGAAGATTCGTTCTTGTCCAATTTCTTCACTGCTTTTAGTTACTCCAGTATATGCAATAAACCAGATTGCAGCAGAAGCATGGCCACAAACGCCAACCATTTTTTTTGTTGGCTATGAAGAAGTCGTGAGAGAATTCAATTGACTTTTGATTGTTTTGGATACGCTGTTTTGCATTTTTTATTTTTTTTCTGTACCCAGTTGCAAACATAAGTCTGCAGCAAAATAGCAGGTAGTTTTTTAGCTAAGCATTGAAGGTCTGAGAGGTTCATAAGGCAAAACCAATTCGAAGGAGTCATAGAGACTACTATTGCACTCATTGGAATTTGTATTGCACTCATCTTGTCCCTTTGACAGCCGGTCCATCGTTTGGTTCATCATTATTGTTTATGCTTGGTTACTTTCAAGAGGAATTGGATATTTATTCTCTGATACTTATCTATCTCTGCATTGTGGACAATTATGTCTCCACACTAGTGTATTTCTTGGCAGATGGAGTATTCCACGCTGGCAGCAACCTATCTCCAATCTGCCTTGCTCTTTGAAGAAACACAATGTCTCCTGATAGGTCATATGCACTAAGCAGTCCTTCTTGATTGCAAAAGCCTAGTGCCGTACATATCAAGTGGACTTTTGTGCAACAAGGTCCATCCAATAGCTATAATTTTGGTAGAGACAAGTGCTGGAGGCAGATTGAACAGACATACTATGCAGATTCTAAAATTTTGACACAGTGATAGAGGTGTATACT
The DNA here is from genome assembly GCA_007258455.2 of Sequoia sempervirens. Lineage (NCBI taxonomy): Eukaryota > Viridiplantae > Streptophyta > Pinopsida > Cupressales > Cupressaceae > Sequoia > Sequoia sempervirens. The sequence goes on from VDFB02145176.1 coordinate 14,106, forward strand.
TTCCACCTAGCAGCTGAAAACCAAACACAAGCTCTACATAGTAAGATCACTACCTCAACAGCATCTAATTTTAATTTTGCATTAGATGATCATTTTTCATTCCTATCATAAAATTCTATTAAATTTTCCAGTTTAGTGCTATTTGTTTTGAAACTAGACTCAAAGAGCTTCAACATGAACTATTGTAAGGCCATTCTTGAAGCTGTTTCAACTCAGCTATATTTTTAAGATGTTATTTTTATTTCTATATTATCCTCTCCTCTGCAGAAAATTGCCGATATGAGTGCCAAGAAATAGGATAAAATAACATCTATATCTTGCTAACAAAATGGCAAGTAATTCTCAAAAATTTCTTCTTCCTAATTCCCAGTTGTTGCATGGGAATAACTTTTCTTCTTGGAAAACCAAACTCAGAACTCAACTTGAGTTTGAAGAAATTTGGCATGTGGTTAACGGTGCCACTACATGACATGAGAATGATGTTGATGAACAAAAGAGATATGATCGAGCCTATAGGAAGGCTAAACTGATCATTATGTTCAACATGTCTAATGAAGTTCAGCCCTTTATCCAAGACTCATCCACATCCAAAGATGCATGGGACAAGCTCGGGACAGTGTATGAGGCAAAGAATCTTAATCAGATCTGAATTTGCTGAGTCAACTACATAGCTGGAAAATGTAGAATGGAGAATAGTTGGAATCATTTCTCAAAAGGATTGTTGAGTTGAGAGCTTCGCTACAGGCATTGGGTGAAACAATTGAGTATGCTATCTTGGTGCATATTGTTCTATGAGCATTGCCTTCAAAGTACAAAGTGGTGACAACATTAAATGTCACAAAATAGACACCCAATTTTGAGAAGCTAGTGAATCTACTTCAAAAAGAAAAGTCTATAAGCCAGGAACATGGTGAGGAGGATCATGCAATGACCACACACCATAAAGGCAAGAAGCCTAAAAAACAATATGGTGGACCTCCCAAATCTGGTAATTCATCTTGATCTCAAAAGAAGTGTCCAATTTGTGAAAGGATTGGACATGATGTATTGTTGGTACAACTCCTTGGCTAAAGGATCATCCAACAATAAAGCATACCAAAAGAAGCCATTTCAAAGTGGCAATACACGATGGGATCAAAAGAACAAACAAAAACATGGCAGTATTGCTAAAGAAGAAGACTCTCAAGAAGAGGAGCATGTGTTTTATACCCACACTTTTGAAGATAATTCACATTCAAAATCCATTTGTTATGTGGACTCAAGTGCTATAAAGCACATGACTAGACAGAAGGAGTGGTTTCTCACACTGAAACCCCATCATGGTAAGTTTCTCTTGGAGATGGCACAACCTATGACATCCAAAGTATTGGTGAAATCTCCTTACAATTTGGCATACACCATTTTGTAATGAGCCTTGCTCAAAACTGACCTTAAAACACTTCAATTTCTACTTTGCAATTTTGTCAAACACTTTGTATGCAATATATGAAGAAGCTGATATGTTATTTTCAGTTTGTTGCTTGATGCAAGAATGAATGCCAATTGATTTTTAAAGCTTGAATAACCTTCTACAACTACTATGCAAACTTCTAAATGAAATACTATGCTTTTTTCCAAATTTAAATGCATTCAAATGAAGTACTAAGAAAATAAAATGCATCTACAGCCAAAGGCATTTTTACAAACACTTGGCTTGCAAACTCTAAATCTGATTACAAAACCTTTTGATTGCACAATCACAACTATTATTTGAACAACTACTTATTACTCCTCAATGCAAATATCTTTCCAATATAATGATGATTTTAATTCAGTCAAGACTCTTGGCAAATTACATAGACATCAAATATGCCAACTACAGAAAATCAATGCAACCTACAGCTGTAACTTGTTTCTATTATGATGCAATACAATGATGAATAATAAACAAGGGAACCTGGATGGATGAAGTCGCCTAGCCTTGTAGATGTTGAAGCAACTCAAAACCAAGCCAAAAAAGTCTCCTTAAAGACCAAATAGAACTGTAGACTCAGCTGCCCCTGTTCTGGAGGAAATAATTTATATAAAATAAATCTCAATCTGCCAACCCTCCAAAATGCATCAACTATTATTGTTGGCCTCCAAGGAAGTGAGCGCTCAAGTAGCAAGTGAATTCGCTCAAGCATGAGTGAGTAATGACCAAAAACGTGCCTCCATGATGCTAGTCGCCATGACTGTAATAAATATCAGATTGCTGGTATAATCAAAATGTCTATATAATTCGACCTCCTCAATGATGAATTCGATGGAGAGCAAGATCAAAATCCATCCAATGCAACTATAATTGATATCATGCCAAAATTGACCCTTGGCCACAATTTTTGCTCAATGAGAAGTCTGAAGTAACCTCTCCAATGGCTGCAACCCTTCAGGAGATATCTCACTCCCTCAGTTATGCTATCTATGGGAGTTATCGTTCCCAAAGACACTCAACTGCAAAGCCCTAGCTCCACAATGCTCATCAACAACAACAAACAACAAATGTTGGATGCTCAATGGTGAATATCGAGTTATTTGGCTTATTTCCACTCTAGAATTCGGCCTCAAATAGAATAAATATTGCTGGAAGCTACAGAAGAACTATGTATTTTAAAGAATTTGCGCTACATAGAATAAAATATAATATTTATTAATAAAGTGCATTTCAACAGCATCAAATTATAAAATAAGGGACATGAAATGAAATGGCAATGACTGAGGTGGGAGAAGACTGTACTCGATCAAATACTAAAATGAGTAATCACCCAATGACAGGCGAAACCTCTCACCATGCCTCATTTAACCTAAAGGCCATTAATAGGCTGAAATCACGCTTTGTTGTCAGTAAAATCAGCTAGAGGGGACATTACACCATTGTAGGCTCCTTTGGTAGGTATATATGTTCCCCAGGTTCACTGTGTCCCGCGGATCAAGCTCGATATTTTCACAATTTCTCCATGTTTCACAATGCAAGCATTTTGTCAAACAGTTTTCTAGCTTCTTGTTTTGAGTTGTTTTAAGTTGATATTTAAAATGAAGTTGCATCCAGTAAGATTCCCCGGCTAAATGGCTATATGAATTTTTCCCAATTTTCACAATTTTAAGGAACCGGGCATTTCGTCAAACAGTTTCAAATCAATAACTTGTGCTCAAACTCACAGATTGTCAAGTGGGTGGTAAACATATATGCAAATATTTGGAATAAACTCATTCCCAAGAATTCTATCTGAGAATGTTAAACATTACAAAGGAATACAAGATAAACTTTGCACTAATATTTATGTATCTGATATGAGTTATCAGTTGAACAATGTTTAACAATAAATATCAAAATTCAAGGAAATTACAAAATAGTTTAATTCTAACATGGAAATCAACCTAGAAAGCTATGCAGCCTTACAATTAGCAAGTCTAGAATTTATCTAACAAAATATATGATTATAGTGAAGTAGCAACACCTTTAGAACATAGCACGGCTTGCATTAAAGGCCACGAACACCCCCTTAGGAACAACTGGAGCTGACGCCTTGATCTAGCACAAACCTGAGCATCTGGAGTTCTTCATTAAAGCGTGGCAGCATAGACTAGGCAGTCGTAGCTATTTCCAAGACTACAATTTTTCCCAAGTGAGGGCTTGAAGTTCCACGATAATCCTTTCAAAGGAAGCGGCAACAATTATAAGAGGTTGATGAGAGTTATAGGAATGTGGCACAGCCTTGTTTGGATGTAATTTGACCCTGCTGACTTCCACACTGGCTTCCAGTCAGCCACTAAAGTGGCGACCACTCTTATGTCGCCACTCTTAGATATAAGCCACGATAAGAATGATAAGGGTGGCAGCAATAACACTCCTCTAAAATGGCACGATATCGCCCAAGATTATCAGCAATAATAGCAATATAATGTACGACTTTGAGCAGATGTAAATGAGCCTCCAAGTCGATAGGAAAAGGCCACAGAAAATATAAATAAAATGTTAATATCACCTTGCAATACCATGCCTCCCTTTGCATATAAAATTGATTCCCCTTTTAATAGTGAAGCTGCTTTCAATGGCCAGTTTAGGTAATCCACAATAATAAATCTGCTATAATCGACCAGTCTGAAAAGAGAAGGATTTGTACTTTGTAATGATTTGTATAAATCACCGACTTGCAAATTCGTTCCTAATGGATGAACTGGATATAATGAAACCCCTACAAAATTATCTTCGAAGAAGACGTACAGATTTCAAAACCAATCACTATCATGCAAATGCATAACCCCTGAATGGAGTTATCAGCATTCAAACTTCGGATGTCTTTTAATCCTACAATTGAAGATCCTCATGAGGGATTTCATGCTCATAATGCCAAGACTTCAGTCCAATCAGCAAACCCTTGTGTATATTTTCCAGCATATGTCAAATGAGCTCACTTCCTTTATTTATTATGTAATGTCCCCATTTTTGGCCATACCCTCTTCATTTGGATTTAGCCTATTTCCGGGAATCTGTAGGCTACTCAAATGTGCAAAATTAGGGTTTCCTCTTTCAAATGCTTTTTCGAGGGTTTTCCTCTTTCAAATACTACTCAGTTGGCGTTCAAAGGATGTTGTGCAGACTTACTATTTATAGCAGTTCTCTATTTTTAGCAAATCTGTCTTTTGGCAATATCTACTTAGCAGCAGTTCAATCCTTTGCAGTTCAGTTTGGCTTTTTGATGGTTTTGAAATGAACTTACCATTTTTGGCATTGGCTATTTTTAGTAAGTCTAATTTTGGCAATGGCATCATTTGCAGCATCAGCTCAAGTCATCATTCTATTTCTGGCAGAATCAGTTTGGGCATTGGTTTTTGGCTTTGGCTTCTATCTCTCCTTTGGACTGAGTTTCAACACTTAGTCAATTTTTTTTTAATTTGAATTTGTACCTTGTGCCTAGGCAACAACTTCAAGTTGTTTTTAAAAAGGGGTCATAAGGGGTTGATTTGAGCATTTAATATTTATATTAAATGTTTTATTGTGCAAATTGTAAATGGACACCTAAAGAGAGATGATTAATGTTTTAATAATTCAAATAAAGTGCAACATGAGAGGTGGCATCCCTTGGAGAAGTTGAAAAGGTTCTTGTGGGAGTTTCATGTTGATTCATTTTCTAGCTAAAGAGCCTATTTATTGATACCTTGCTCATTCATTCTCATCTTTGGAAAAAAATAACAAAATGCTGCTGAATTGAATTTGGAACCCAGCTAAGGGGAAGCTTAGCAAATTGACTCCATTCTTCGGACCTGAAACTATGGTTCCCTAGATGGTGGATTGAGAGTGTGCTTCATTCAAAAGTGCACATTGAGCTTCATTGTTGAGTTTTTGATGAGATTCTCTAGTTTTTGTGTTGCTGGTTGTTTCATGGCTGAAAGTGATTATTAAAAACAGCTTTTTGTATGATT
>VDFB02145177.1:0-58796 GCA_007258455.2 Sequoia sempervirens
GGGAGGGCCAAATGAGCTTCCACTGTCACGTGGTTGGCCTTGTTAAGTAGAGAATATTAAACTATACTCAAAACAAAAAGAGGCTCAATAAGGTAATGCACTTTTCAATATAAGAAATGCATCGTTTGAAGCATCAAACCAATATGCAATCTGTATGTATGATCGGTCGTTAGTCTCCGCAATGGTACATTTCCATGAATATATAATTTTTTTTAAAAAAAAATTTGCTTCTTCGTCGCAATTTTGACGATAACAATTGACGAATCAACAGAAAGGCTCGACGAAGTTGCTATAGCTGTGACGATGATTTCATTGTAACTCCCTACCCATTTCGTTGCCCTTTCGACGATATTTCAGCTTTGCCACCACACTACGCCCTGCCAATTTTGTCGAACTTTCGATGAACTTTTAGTGTTCTTCCAACTCTACTCCTTGCTAATTTCATCGCAACCTCGACAAACTTTTCGCATTGTTTCGACGCTGCTTCTTGCTAATTTTGTCGCACTTTCGACGAACTTTTGGCATTCTTTCGACGCTACTACTCTGCTATTTCATCGCTATTTCGATGAACGTTCCATGTTTCCACGCTACTGCTTGCCCATTTCGTCGAACCGACAACGAACTTCTGGTATAATTCATCGGTGGATAAACAAAGGTTTCGTCGATATTCTGACAAAATCCTGAGGTATTTCACGATGCTGTCGACTGATGATTCTTTGCCGTTATTTCAACATTTAATTTGTCGTCGGCATTGCGACGAAAAAATAGTGACAGAAAGATTTTCGCCATTGTGTCAATCTTTTGATAGAGATTTGTCGAACGACCGATGAACGCCCGTCGAAAAATGGTGTCAAATCCAGTAGTGGCCCAATCTAAATTTTGGACCACTTTTCCCTATGGTGTATTTAAATCAAAGTCAAAACCTACAAATCTATCAATCAAACAATCAATACATGAGTCTTCAACAAAACACCATTATCCCACCAAATCTATACATGCCAAATGTGAATATACCAAGTACAAGTTTACCAAAAATGAATATTTCAAATCCACACTTGGTAAACTTTGGGATAGATATGTTTGTGAATCATAAAAATGTTGTTCAAAGTCCAAAAAATGTGTTAACAACTCCATTTATTGATCCAAGTCAAGGTAACACCATGCAAAATAAAAAATTACCTAAATCAAGGTAATATGTTTCCAAACCAAAACAATGTTCCATTTCAACCTATAATGCCAAATTTGAACATCATCCCAAATAAAAACACTATCCAAAATCAAATTGTCCATGATCCCATACCAACACCACAAGTATACATTCCAAATTTGCTTGAACAAAAACCAAATCAACTATATCAAGGGTGTCAAGATCAAAATCAAGATCAAATTTTGTGAGATCAAATTGCTACACTTACCAAAATAGTTGATTCATTGCGCCAAGAGACATCTCCACCCCAAAATAAATACACTCTTCCATTGGTTAAACCATGTCATCAAAGGATTGAGTTGTGTCCACAACCACATCAAGAACAACATCTCCAATGTCAAGAGGTTGGATATCAAGATCAACAACATAAAAAAAAAACCCAATCACCACATCTCAAAGATCAATCACCACATCTCCAAAATAAATCACCACAAGGTTAGTTTAAAGTACAAATCTCACAAGGTAACAAATGAAAATACACACCACTTGGGGAACCAATTGAATCAATCATGCAACAATTGGTACAAGAAAATCTCATCCAAATCCCTGTTTATGAAAATTATCAAGAATCACAAGTTAAACCACCATGGTATAACAAGAAGTACCTTTGTGATTTTCACAAAATAAAGAGACACACAACATAAAATTGTATTCGACTCAAAAATATCATCCAAGACCTTATTGATAAAAAAATAATAACTATTGAGGATAATGATGAAGATTCAACTACTAGTGATAGCATTGAAAATCTCTCCACAACAATTGTTGAAAACAATGATGAATATCTATCCATCAATGATCACCTTGAAGATGTTTCTACCTCATCCAAAGATCAACTCAACATAATCAAGAGTCACTTTTTGATCATGATAAATACCCCTAAACAATATCCAACAATGAACTATTCAAAGGAGTATTGACATTATTTGATCCTATGATCGGCGATCCTTTCACCAATAATCATGTGGAAAATGTCCCTACATCACCCAATGAGTTAGAGGACATATCTCAAGAATTTATTCTAAAGCATGATCAACATCTTTCATCGAAGTCTAGCAATGGTCCTTTCCAAGACATATTGACATCCTTTGACCTCATGGTAACAAATATTGAAGAAATCCTCAAATCAACATTTGATCCAAGTCCACTCAAAATCAAGAGGATATTGAGCCACTTCCTATGCCTAATTTTCAGGTATCCAAGATCCCTTTATAAGCAATCCATCCTTTGAAACTAACCCATGTCAAGAACTTGATCTAAAGCATGTGAAAAACAATTCTAAAAATAATGAAGATCAAGAATTCGTATCTCCAAGATACTACAATGATCTAATGGACACTCTCCTATCTATACAAGATGTCACAAATAATGATCATATACATATAGCACATAATCCTCCATCTATCTGTGAGATGATTTCTTTGGATGGACATGTAGATGATCTTCATTCAAAACAAGAGTCTCATACTCTTGATATCATTACCAAGGAACAAGAGTCTCCTACTCTTAACATTTGTACACATGATCAAGATACAAAAAAATCTAGAGACATATCAAAAATGGGTCATAAAGAAGGATTCTATAGAAGCTGTGAATCATAAACATTCTATGAAGGAATATCAAAAATGAATCATGAGGGATATTTTTACGTGGACAATGAAACATCAACACCTCTTGAAGAAGCATTAAAATCTAATATTTCACAAGATCAATCCAAAGATATAGATCAAGAAGTTATCCCACTTATGGAGGATCCAATCACTTATAAAATTGGATCACTTACATTTGTTAGGCCAAGAAATCTTATCAATGAAGAAGTTATCACCTTTGAAGATCCACAACAAAGCAGAGAAGGATTAACACTTTGCTTCCAAGGTAAATCATATCCTATTGCAAACAAAATGTTTCAATAGATGGATTATCAAGGCAGAGGATTAGGCCTACATGAACAGGGTATCCTAGAACTAGTGCAAATTATTGGAAATCCTAAGCATCAAGGTCTTGGTTATTTGACAATTAAGGGATCTAAACATATTAGTGATACCTCTATAATACTGGGGGAAATTTTATCTAGTGCAAGCATCAACATAGGGAGCATGAAGAGTCCTTATGGTGAAACCAATGCCAATACTAGACAAATAACCACATCATGAATCTTCATCCACCCATCACCCCATCCACAAATTGGGACCAACATCAAAAGAAGGATGTGAATCAAAGAAAGAAGAACATCATGAAAGGAAAATAAGTAGCAAAGCATGAAGGAAAAATTAAATACACATGGATACCAAAGAATACAAAGACAAATTATCCCTATCAAACTCCATTAGTCAAAGAAACTATGGGGAAAAATAAAAAGGGAAAAGTATCCATCAAAGATGTCAACAAAGGCAAAAGAAAGCTTCCCAAGTGACGCACAAATTATATCAAGGAGTTGGTCCTAATTTCATGCACACTTCCATATCCACCCATCATTGCTCATCTTCCCAAGTTTGGAGAGTCAAAAGTTCCAAACTTTCAACTAATCCATCTTTTATTCCTGAACACACTCCATCCATGCCTCCACACATGATATATAATTCTCACATTGACCATGTATTGGTATCCACCCTTCATCATAAGGATTCAAAAAGAACTCTATCATGATGTACACACAAAGACAAAGTTAACTCCAGTATCAAAAAAGTAGGTGAGGAATCTCAAAAGTTGTATTTAAGTGCACGTATCTTGGCAAAACAAATTCTTCAAGAAGGATATCGATGAAACATTATGATAGAAGCATCTACATCAACACCACCCGGTGATTCAACATGAGATTAAAAATATTTCACAGAGAAATACAAAAAAATATGAAAATATGAAAATCCAAAAAAACAAAAAAAAGGATTAAAAACAGTAAAGAAAAAATTGTCCTGTAGTGAAAACCACTATGGTGGTGCTTTGGACAAGTACCATGATGAAAACTTGGAAAACATGCGCCATGTGTAGAATTGAGCATCTCCATGCACTAATTCAGGTCAAAGCATCTTATCTCATCCATCAAAAATCCAACATTCCATCCATCTTATCCATAATAAATCCATTCATCCATGAACCATTTATCCAATCCATTTTCATCCATCTACATCCATCTTTGTAGTTATCTTGATCTTGATGAAAGTTTGGTGTACACTTTGCACTTACTTATGGTAAACATCTTGACATGGGTCATTTTCATTGGTCCTATCTGTGTTGCCAAAAAGTGTATACTTTGCTTGATTTGGAAATAATTAATGATAAAGTGGACTTAATGAGACCTTTATTTGGTGTTGTGAGGTGTTTTACACATCCACACTAGGTCTTGAATCCTTGCAAATTCAATAAAATGCATTTATTGATGTCTTGCAAGAGTGTTGTAAGGTGTTGTAACACATCTTCACACTTTTCTAGAAACATAATGTTATAATTTACCTAAATAAACTTACCAAGATCTATTTCAAAGTGTTGTAAAGTCTTGTAACAAACTTTCACACTTTCCTAGGCTTTTCATCAATATTTACACCTTTCTTATGCTTTAAATAGCCCCTTTATGCACTTACAGGCCCTAATTAAGTGTCTTGTTGAAGAAGAAATTGATAAAAAAATATTTAATACATCTTAATCTCTGACATCCAGTCAAAATTTTCTAGGTGAACTAAGTTACCAGCTTGGGAAACTTAGTCCCATTTGGCTGAAAAATCAAAATAAATTCAAATTTCTTTCGGGTTTTTATTCTTTAAGAAGTAAGGTCGGCCTATGATGAGGTAGTTTTAGGATTTTAGATATAATTGTGTATAAATAAGGGTTTTTCCCCTCATTTTTTAGCCTCCTAACTCATCTTAAGTCACAATTATTTATCATTCGTCATTCATCATATTCTCAAGTCAAGCAAGCTAGGGTTTTTCATTGCAAGACATCAAGATAGCTTCCTAAGACATTTAAGGGTAGAATATTCATGTTTTGCTACAGAAATTCAAGATCAAACAACATGTCAAGGTACTAACTCCATTGTTTCATGCTTCATTATATTCTTTCTTCATTTGGTTTAATTACCTAAAAAGGGGTTTGACCAAGGCAAACCCCCATTCCCTAACATTCATCATTCCTTCTTCTCTTCTTGTGTGTTTGCAGATTTAGGAACTTTGAGAGTTTGAAGATCATTGAAGATTTGTTTGAAGACTTGTTGAAGGCATCTCTTTGTTTTCCAAGCTGAAATATCAACTAAAAGTCACCTTTAGGTTCAAAAATTAGAGTTTCAGAAGTGAACACCTATAGGAAACCAAAGTTTAGACCTTGGGTATCCGTTTCCACTTCTAAATTTTTAGAGATTCAGAAGTGGACTAAGTCACCACCTTGGGTGATTTAGTCCCACTAGACCTGATTTTCAAAGATTTATGTAGATCCAGATACCCATTTGGCTGAAACAAGCTTCTAGGCAGTTTCCCTAAATGTGGACTAAAATGGCCCACCTGGCGACTTAGTCCCACCAAGCTTAAAAATGAGAATTTCCAGAATCTCAGAGGTCTCTACAATCTCTAGTCAACTCATCTTTAGTTTCCAAGTGCATGGCTTAAGTCTTGCATTTATGTTTTATTGTCTATTGCATTTGTTTTATCTCTTTGCATATCACAATGTGTTTTCCAACACCATTTCTTGGATTTAACATTGATAAGTCATCTCCTTTATCAGATTATTGCACTTATGAAATTACATTTCGACATATTTCATCCCTCATTACATTAATCTTAAGTTTAGACATTAGCATTTTGGCCCATCTCTCTCCTTTTAGGTGAAAAAACCTAGAAGAGTTAGAGAGCATTTAGGGTGACAAAATCATTGTTTACATTTTGGTGAACCCAACTTTTGAATACTTTTCATTTCTGATTTGGAATCCTTTGTCATATATCTAGCTCACATTGACCTTGCATTAGGATTTGGATGCTAGGTTTCAAGTCTTGCATTCATAAAAAGTGAATTTAGGTTACATTTTTTACATCTAAAATCATTAAAATTATTTGAAAATTTGCATTTTCATCTTATTTATACATCATACCACCTCTAAAACATCAAATTCCATTAAAAATTCCTCAAAATTTTGCAAAAATCCTTAATTGGGACTAATTCGCCAGTGTGGGCGACTTAGTCCCAGTCTAGATTTTTCAGTGTTTGATATAATATCAAAAATCTCATTTTTGTTCCTCAACCTCCTAGTGTCATATACTATAAGTCTAGAAAGTTTGGAGATCATTTTTTTTATGCATTTAGCTCAAAAACATTAATTTAGGGTAGTCATTTTTTAAATCATTTCAATTACAAGCATAATTAAATCTAAACATGCTCACTTTTTGAAATTTTGCATAACATTGATAAAAGTACTTCACTTTTGCATATACAATATTTCTATGCATAGAGCTTTGCATTAATTTGGTAGAAGTAATTTTTATTCTTTCATATACATTGTTTACATTCTTAAGGTGTTGCATACATTGGATAAGAGTGTTTTGTATCTTTTCATATACATTGTTCATATTGCTGAAACATGGCATGAAATCATTGCATGTGCTTTTTATTCTTATTCAAACAATCTTAGTACCTTGCATATGTAGTATCCCCTCCCTATGAGAGTGTTTTAGTGAAAGAGACTGCAACTTGGGCCATTCGTAATGATCATACTTGTTCTTCTCATAATATCTCTCCTCTTGGTGACAGAGATATTTTAGTAGAAGAATCAATTAATGATAGTTTTGAGAATCCTAGTTGTTTCTCTCCTTTTACCTCTCTTAGTGGACAAAATATTCACAACCAACATAACACAACCTTAGAAGGTCATGACATGAAAATTTCTTTTTCTCCTAGTATCTCTCCTTGTTGTGCAAATGATACTTTGATGTTAGAAAACCTATTTTGTGAAGATCATGAGAATCTTAGTTTTCCCCCTTCATCTCACAAAATTATTCTTTAAAAAAATAATACAACCATTGGTAATCATTACACTAACATTTTTTCTTCTCCTAGTATCTCTCATAGTCTTGAAGAAGATACTTTGTTGTTAGAAAACACAATTGATGACAGTCATGAAGAGCTTAATTGTACCCCTTTATCTAGTGAAACCCTTCTTGAGCAAGAACATTCCACCATTGATCATTCCCCTACTTGCAATGAATTCCTTTTAGAAGAACCAACCTTTGAATGTCAAGAACATCTGGTTTGTCGTTCTCTTACAAACTCTCCTCCTAGGGAGAATATCATGGTGCAAGAAAATGAAAACAATAGTAATGTGATTAATGATAATAAGCTTACACAATCCATATCATAAATTTGTATAGCTTCTGGATTTGATTGTGTCAAATTTTTTTGCATCAATGTTTCGGATCACACTTCGTGATCCATCATCAGTATGAGAGAGGGCAAGAGGAGAAGAAATGGATAATTGCAAACTTAGACAAGATAGAAAGCAAAGAGGAGGGGGGAGGAAAGGTTACACACAAACCAAGGAAAAGAAAAGAGATAAGAAAGGAAATAAGCAACAAATAAAATAATGAAAAAGAAACCACACATGAAAAAAGAAGGAAAAATAAAAATAAATGAAAAATTAAAAACCTCAATCTTGAAGAAAAAATTAAACAAATTTAAAATAAATAAAGAATGAAAGGAGAAACAAGAGAAAAAAGAAAAGAAGGAAACACCTACACACACACTTAAAATAATAAAAATAAAGGAACCTCAAAACTAGAAGAGAAAACAAAAAAAAACAAGAAACAACTAAAAATGAAGAAAAATGAAAAGGAATGAAGACAACTAAAAAGAAAAGCAGAGACAAGATACAATGAAGAAAATAAATAGGAGAAAAAAAAACATTAAAGAGGACAATAGAAGATATATATATATATATATATATATATATATATATATATATATTTCTCCTATTTATTTTCTTCATATATATATATATATAAATATAAATAAGCAAAGACATTAAAAGGAAAGTAAATGAAGAAAAGAGAAACAATGAATAAAATTAAGAATACAAATAAAGGAAGAAAAAGGAAATAAGAATAGGAAAAAAAAGAAAAAGACAAAGCAAAAAGGCCCAAGAAGAAATAAAAAAGAAAAGAGCAACCTAATCAATCTAAAAACAAAAGAAAAAATCACACTTAAAAAATTAATATATATGTACATATATATATATGTATATATATGTATAAGTATATATATATGTATATAGATGTATATATACATATACATATATGTATATGTATATATACATATATGTATATATATGTATGTAGAGATATATGTATAGTATATGTATATATATATATACATATATATATGTATATATATACATATATATATATATATATATATACATATACATATATATAAATAAATAAAGGAAGAAGAAAGGACAAAAGAATAGGAGAAAGGATAAATAAAAAAATAAAAAATTAACAACGATTAAAGAAAATGTAAATAGATAAAATACCAAATAGAGATAAAGGAAAAAATACCAAGGGAGAAATAGAAGAAAATAAATGAAACTAAATAAATAGAAAAACAAAAGAAAAATCAAACATAAAAAATAATATATATATATAAATATAGAAAAATGAAAAGTGAACAAACAAAAGAATGAAAACAAAAGATGAAAAAAGAACCAACGAATAGATATAAATCTATATATAAAAAGCAATACCACTAAGAATAAGACACCGAATATAAATATAAATGAATATAAATGAAGAAAAGAGAGACAATGAATCAAACTAAAAAAACAAATAAAGAAAATAAAGAAAATAAGAATAGGTGAAAGAAAAGACATAGGGAACAAAAAGGTCTAGAAAGAAATAAAATGAGAAAAAAGCAACCCGATGAATCTAAAAACAAAAGAAAAACCTCACTCAAAAGTGTGTGTGTGTGTGTGTGTGTATAAACGGGAGATGAAAGAAGAAAAGAATAAAAGAAGGGCAAAAAATTCAAAACTAAAAAATTAACAATCATAAAAGAAAATGAAAGACCAAGTGAAGATAAAGGAAAAAATAACAAAAGAGAGAAAGAAGAAAAATAATGTAACAAAATAAATGAAAAAACAAAATAAAACCAAATAGAAAAATTATATATATATATATATATATATATATATATATATATATATATATATATATATATATATATAAACGAAAAAAATGAAAAAACAAAAGAATGAAAATAGAAGAAGAAAAAAGAACAAAAGAGAAGAAATCAATAAATATAACCAAAAGGAATACCACTCTAAAAATAAAAGAAATGAAAGGAAAGAGGAAAAAATGAATAAGCCAATGAATATAAATGAAAGAACATAAAAGAATGAAAGAAAAAAGGAGAAGAAGAATGGAGAAAATAAGAATAGGAGAAGGATAATTGAAATAAAAAAATTCTAAAAATAAAGGAAAAATAAATAAATAAATAAGAATAAAAACCTATAGAATACAAAAAATATATAAGTAAGAAAAAGAAACTAAAGAAAGAGAATAACGATGGAAAAAAAAAAAATGAAAACAAGGAGCGGAGAAAAAGCCAAGGAACAAAAGAACAAAACAAGTACCAAGGAAAGATCAAGGAAAAAGAAATGGAGAGGAACATGACGGGAGGAGGAAGATGGGGAAGAAAGAAAGGAGGCAACAAACCACCTGAAGGGGAGAAAGGCCTGAAAGGGAGGAGGATGAGAAAGGACGCAAAGGGGGAAGGACAGAGAAAGAAAAGGGGGGGAGGGAAATGGGGCCTGAGGAAGCCAGGAAAGGACCTGATTGCGAAGGTTAGAAAGCAAGGGTTGCCAAGCAATACTAACACCCCAACCTTCATCATGATTAAGGTTAGAGGGGTGGTAGCTAATGTGAATGGCTTCCTTGAGCTTTCGTTTGAAAAAATTATCTTCTTTGCACAAGATCTGGGTTTTCTCCAAGCATATGTAGTGCTTAGTTGAAGAGGCATGATCTGCAAGAGTCAATTTGACAACAAGATCATGTTTGATGTCCGCACTATGCTCCTTAATTCTTGTGCCAAAAGAATGACCCATTTCACCTATATATAGGATGACACAAGAAAAAACTACCTTGTAGACCCCAGACTCAAGTAATATATCTCTTGAGTCCTTGAGAGAGGGGAGACGATATTTCACGGTTGAGAAAGGTTTGAAAGCACAATGAATCCCTTTCTTCGAAATGATCTTGGAGATTTTTCGGGAAATACCTTCAATATAAGGAAGAGAAGCACCAGGGAGGAAATCAGGTTTGGAGGATGGGGAATTGGAGTGGAACCTCTCCCTAGCATGGCTAAATGCTCTAGAGATCTACCTATTTTTGTAGCCATTAAGGATGAAGACTTTATGAAGATGGGCTAACTATTGGTCCAAGTAATCTTCATCACAAATGTGAAAATACCTCAAGGAAAGGGTTTTGAGGATACCAATTTTTTGACAAGGGTAGTGATGAGAAGACAAGTGGAGATAGAGGTCGGTGTGGGTGGCCTTGCAGAAAACCCGATGACCTGGGGAGCCATTAGGTTTTTTGACGAGCAAGGTGTCGAGGAAAGGGAGTTGGCCATTAGATTCAATATTCTTAGTAAATGAAATGCAATGGGCCACGCTATTGAGGTGGGCATGAAATTTTTCCAACTGGTCAAGCCCATGCGGCTAACACACATTGGTGTCGTCCACATAATGCTTCCACCATTTTGGCTTAAGGGGGGAGGAGAAAAGGGAAGACTCTTCAAACTGCTCCATGTAGAGGTTAGCACTGATTGGAGAGAGAGGGGAACCCATGGCCATGCCATCCACCTACTCATAGATGACATTTTGGAAAGAAAAGAAGGTGGATTTTAGGAACAACTCTACAAGAGAGAAAATTTCTCATTAGTTTTGCGCCTGATAGTCTCAATGGAATCGGGGATGGGAACCTTGGTAAAGAGAGAAACAATGTCAAAGCTCACTAAAATGTCATTATTATCCAACTTGACGCTCTTGATGAAATCAACAAAATGGACGAAATCTTTGATGTGGGAATCAGAATTACCAACAAGACGAGAGATTAATTGAGCATGAAAGGATGCTAATTTTTAGGTGGGAGAGTCTATCATATCCACAATGGGTCTTAACGAAATATCCTTTTTGTGAATTTTTGGGACCCCATAGATATGAGGCATCACCTCTTTGGAGGGAAACATATGCTTTTTGGTAGCATCATCAAAGGACAAGAGGGAAATATCCTGCTTGACTTTATTAAGAATTTTGAGACAAGGGTTGTGAGATAAAATTGTGTAGCTAGAGTGATCAGACAATAGGTCAAGCATTTTGGAATGGTAATCTTGCTTATTCATAATGACTGTAGCATTCCCTTTATCTGCTTTGTAAATTATTATGTCTTTATTGAGCAACAAATTATTGAACGCACTAAGCTTAGCTTTAGGAATGTTTCTCCTTGGAGGTTTGGAACAATGGAGGGAAACAACACAGTCTTGCCTGATTTCTTCAACAATATTTGAAGGAAGCATGCATCTTCCTTAGATAAAAAGGTGACTCTTGATTTCCCTTCATTAGAGATACATCAAACCAAGATAGCTGAGGTTATGAATGCACAAGTGTCTGTTAGATCCCCCTCAATCAATAGACCTCATACATACCCCGTGGGACATCCTAAGAAACCTCTAATTATCTACCCACCTTCACAAAAACAACAAACTCAACACCAACCTAAAATCATCCTTTACCCACCATCACCTAAACCTGACTTTACCCTTTACCCACCTAATCATGATGTTGTCACTCACATACACTACACTAGAAACAATCCATCACCTCAACAACCCACCCCAACACCATTACCTTTACCTAATCCCATATTTCCTAGTGATCCTCAATTAAATTCACACATAAGGGAGCATGATCTTGTTAAACAACTTAAGAATACTCCTGCCAAGATATCCCTTTGGGACCTTCTTTATAATTCACCTACCTATCACACTATGCTTCAAACAACTTTACAACAAGTTCCTATCCCTTCTAATGCGCAACCAAATGACATAGCAACTATAATTCAAGGATTGATTGCTAAAATTGTTTTCTACCGACGTGAACTTCCCCCTTTGGAATTGCAAAAACAAAATGAATCTTTCATAATCCTATCTCAATACAAAACAATAGGGATAAATCAAACTCTTGTTGACAATGGCTCTACTCTTAATGTGTGTAGCGTAAACCTCTTGGATAGGCTTTGTGTGGATAGATCAAAACTTCAACTCGATTCTTTATCTATTAAGGACTATGAAAATGAAGAAAAGAAACCACTTGGTGTGATCACTTTACCTATTACAGTTGGAGTGATCACATTGCAAACACCAATCCATGTCATGCCTCATGATCTTCATATAATCTTCTTTTAGGAAGACCATGGATTCATGAAATGAATGGTGTGCCTTCCATTCTTCATCATAAAATGAAATACATCTACAACAACATAGTACACATCCTTGAAATTGACCCTAATCGAAATAGTTGTTTGATCCTTGAGAAAATGAAAGCCAATCATTTAGACACATTAACACCAACTATAGAAGTAGAATGTGTGCAACAACAAGAAAAACAAAAACATATTGAAAAAATCATGAAGCTATCAGACAATGATTGGGGTTCTTTGGACTTCACACCAACACTCATGGAAAATCCTTTGAAAGCATCCACCTCAACCACTTTAGACCAAAACACAACCAATTACACAACAACCTTTGACAAGAACAACAATGAACAACCATCCAATTCAAAAGGAATTACAAAGATTTATGGAAAATGTTATGAACTTATGAAGCAACTTGGCTATAGTGGAAAAGGATTTGGTGCTCATGAACAAAGAATCCACAACCCTACAGATCCTATTACACAACGAACAACACATGGTCTTGGTTATTGTCATTTGATAGAAATTTCCAAGCCTTCACTCAACATCAACACATCTTCGATTAATGTCAACGTCATCATGAAAAACACTAATGAATTGAATTGCTTATATTTTACTGCCTCCTCTAAAGGAGAGCCCAACATCTTGCAATATAAAAAGTCTTGTGTAGGTTTGACATCTTGTACATCTAAGCAAGATGTATCTTTGACGCAAGCCACAAGACCACCTTCTACCATTAATTAAGAGGATATCTTGTCAAGACTTCTCCAAGATCACTTGATCACCCTTCCTCCAAAACCTCACAAGAAATTCTATTACAAGACTTCCTTTTGTACATATCACAGAGTTCATGGTCATTCCACTAATGAATGTAAGGCTTTGAGTAGTAAAATACAACATTTTTAGGAGTTTGGTCTTGTTCCTTCTATGGGGACAACCAATTCTTCTAATTGATAATGATTTTCACTCTACCACACATTTCATTAATCATTTCAGCTCACCTTTTTCTTGCACTAAGTGGGGGAAAGGGATTAGGTAGCCTTATCCTCGTATGTCACTTGTCGTTACCTCCTTTGGCTAGTTGTCAACCTTTCATGAACATATAAGAGCAAGCTTCAGATGTGTACGATATGCCTTAAGTTGGCTTGCATGTGACATACTACCTTTTTCATGGCATAGCTTATCGGAAACATATGACTTGGCATAGGGCTTTCCAAATAATCTATCATGTCTCCTTCTACTTTAAAGCAATTGCTCACAATACCGATGTTTGTAACCCCTTTAAAGTGGGGGTATACATCGACACTCACATTTCATTGTGCAATTTTTTTCTTCCTATGATGCATTCTCTTCTTGGTGGTGTCATTCAACTTAATTCCCTCCAAAAGTGTCATAATTCTTTGACACATCCTCTCTTACAAACGTTAAGCACAATGTTCCCCAAGATCAGAACTTGCACGAACTAAGAAAAATCTCTTTGAACATTCCTTACACCATATTATACTTACAATGTCTTTGAGTGTCAAGCATACAAAGTTTTGCTTACCTCATAGAGCTCGAAGATCATTTTTGTGGCTCCTTATCAAAGTTACTAGGAGGTATAACTTTGGTATGGTTAAGTGGGAAGCCCAACCAACGACATGACTTTTCCCCATACTTGTAATGTCCCCTTTCTGGTGGAAGCACTTAAACTTGAATCTTTCTTTCAAAGTGTTCTCAAAGAGACATTAGGAACATTAGAGATCAATAAATTTCAGTAATAACATCTAATAAGTTCAAAGATGATATAAATATTTCATTCTTGTCAAAGAATTTTTCATTTCCTCCTTATCACTCACTATGAACGATTCTTCTTTAATATATTTCATAAGTACATTAGATATTAAAAATCTTTTAAGATCATAGATGGAAGTCTATTATATCATTTAATATCGTACTGAATGAATAGAGTCACTATTACTTATAAGGCTCAATAATGCTACAAGCATCATTATTGGATAGTCGTAAATAATATATATTATATATATATATAAATATGCACTTATCAATTGTTAACATTCCCTTCCAACTCTCAATATACTTATCCATCCTAATATATTCAAATATATTCATAAATCTTAATATACTTAAATATATTTATAAAATTCAACTAAGATTTAAACTAATAATATACCTAAATCCCTATTCTTACCTTCTACACATTATTATATGAATCCATACTATAATGGAACTCATACATTTATATTTGCAGATAATAACCATGATAAGCATAATACAAAAATAATTAATTTCGATCATAAAATAAATATATATACATATATAATTGAAGACCCTAGTTATGTACCACAAAGTAACAAATATAAACATTAAACATACAACAACATATAATAATTATAATGGACTTACCATTGTTGCCATTTATTCCTTGGGATCGGGTTTCCAAAGAACCTTTTATTGGAAAGATTCCTTCTACTAGAACACACTCTTCCTTTTTCCTTCGATTCTCCATATCATCCTTTACATCTACCAAGAATGCCTTTTTATAACATTATTCTTCTACATGAAGAGATGTATCCCTTCTAATAGATACTTCTTTTGATAATTCCTGTTGACCATTAATCTTTGTTTTATTCTAATACTTGACAATATTAATTATCTTTTATGATGAGCGTTGCCTTGTAATTATCTTAATCATTGTTGATTGTTTGTTCTATTTTGAAAATAACAATTGTGATTATAATGTGATAATTGATAGTTATAACTATAATGATTTTTGGATTATATTCATTTTATTTAACTTCAAGTTGCTTAGCAATTTCTTTGTGACTATTTATTTAAATTATGATTTGTATTATTATATTTTGTATTTTATATTTTTAATTTATTTCATTTGTATATTATATTTACAATTATAATATTATTAATGATAATTATAATTATCTTGAAATCGTAAGTACTCATGTTTAGATTTTGACATTCATTTGTATCAAACATTTATTCGCATATATATTCTAACATGTATTGTTTTTACACTTTTTATTTTCAATGCTTAGTAATTTTAGTGTCCTAATTCAGGGACATGACAGCCCACCCCATCTGAAATTGCTTGTCCTCAAGCAACATGAATTACAACTAATCTACTAAGAAAATATTTTTATCATTGTTAAGCATAAATGATTATAAACACACATGGTGTAACTATGTTGAAAACATGCAAAGGTTATATGCATGTCATACACATAGACACCCATGCTAAAAATGCACCAATCATATCAGACATAGAGAAGATATTTTAGACATGTAGCAATCAATGAAATACAATAGGTACACATAATCATTCATGTTGAATACATACCATACATGGAGAAAATTATCATACATGAAATAGTCATAAGGTAGACACATGAGCTATTGTAAGCCACAATCACATTAGAAATGAAGCCAATAACATACGAAGCATGAGAGAACATTTAAAGACACATAAGTCATGTTACAAAGCATATTCATGGCATTAAGAGGGTACTCATGTATGAAGAGTCTTGACAAACATGAATTACTCACATATAAAGATTTCATGAAATAATCATGCTGAAAGCACATCAAATATATAGAAAACACATAATCACTTCGCAAGATATGATACATACACTTAGGAAATATGAGGAACATTAATAGACTCAAGGTATGAAAATACACTCAAAGAAGTATACATGTTCAAGCATAAGTATACACTCAAGAAATAGAACATACATAACAGAAATATACACATGCAGTAAACACACAAAACCACATTAGGCATAAAACAAGTATGTAAGACATGAGGCATACTTATAAGATATGAATCATACATTGGAATACACATAAGCAGTAAAGTATGAAGTGCAGGCATGAATAAATACATAGAGCATACACCAACATGGAACATAGACTCAAATAATTAAGGAATTAAGTATTCCCTAAGTATACACTTGAAAGCATGAGGTATGCTTGTTAATCACAAGTATGCATGAGAACAGAGTAGACACATTGAAACACACCAATCATGAAAGACACATTAGGAAGTTATCCACAGAGCAGTCATGTTGAATATATTAGCCATAAATGTACACAAGATACAAAGCATGGAGCAAACATGAATACATGTATAGAGCATAATCATAGATTACACATGAAGCATAAAAATACACAAAATACCCTTATAAATACATGGAGTAAGATGATCAATGTGAGACAAATACACACATAAGCAACAAGCAATAAATTACACACAAGGTGTATAAATCATGTAACTATACGTAGAGCACATAAACTTAGTCAAGGTGTACAATGTGTAAATACTTATAAGGTAGGAAGCAATATAAATACACTCAAATATGAAGCATTCAAATAAGGTACACAACAATATGCAAAGTAATTGCAAATCATAGGAAACAATTGAAAGACATTAATCCTAGAAACAAAAATATATTTCATGAATTAAGAATACCAAATTGATGGGCATTAATTTAAACACAATTAGAATCAAGGTAGCCTTTCTTATTAATCTATTACTTCTTGCACATTACATGTAGCAATGCATTCAATTTGTAAATTTTAAGAAAATCAAATAGATGCTAGAACACTTTGTAATGATCCATTTTTAAAGTTGCTTAAGATTTATCCTAAAACACCAATATGCTTCATTGAATAAGAATACCAACGGTAAAAAATAACTTAACATAATGAGGGATAAAAAAATATTTTCCTATTTCCTATTATTACTTATGAAACATACGCAAACCATCATTCAATCTATGGTTTTCTAAATAAACCAAAAGGATATAAGACACCCCAAGTCATCACCCCTTGGCTCATCAATTGCATAAGTGAGGCAAGATAGGTCCCACACACAAGGATGCCCTTAGAGCCCTCCCTTCTTAGCCTGAGGGTTCCAACAAACACCCATTGTAATGACCCCCTTGACCCTCAATGGCAGACCTACAGTCATCCAAGGAGGGTGGCCTACCTCGAAGGGTCCCTAGTATCTGCTCTCCTTCATGTGCTTCCAACTCCCCTCCCTAATGATTTGATTGAGAAAGGATAATAATTTGGTATTGGTTGACATATTCTAATCATAGAGTATACACTTGAATAAAATTGCAACGTCATAGGGTATACAAATACATCTTGAATTCAAATATAGAGTACATGTACTCAAATAAAAATATAATCATAGAGTATACACTCAAATACAAATTCACTCAAATGAAGTATGCTGTCAGAAAATTGGGAAGGGGGATTCAGTGTATCCCATACTACACCATGGACCCGTCCACCATCCCAAGGTCATCAAGTATACACCTAAGTATGAAGCAGACATGTGAATGCATGTAATACACAAGTATGCACATAAAATATGTTACAAAGCATACATATAAGTCATAAAGTAAACTTTGAATGCACTTGAATACACATAAATTATCTCAAAGCACATGTAGTATTGACTTGAAAACAACACCTTGCTAAAGTTATTTGTCTCCTCAATCATAGGCATGGTTGAACAGGGTGGCTGAAATGGGATGCCCATAGAGGTGTTCCTTCCAAGCCCAAAAGTAGCTACATATGACCCCTTGTCCCAATCATGAAAAACCATAGTCACCCATGTGGGTGGGCTACTTGGAAGGGCCCCTAGCACCTGCAATCCCTTCTGCACCTCCTATTTCCCCATCCCCTAGAATGATGGAGATTTTCTCAAGTTGATCCAACCATGTGATAGTTTGGAGGAAGGATTTCCATAGGAGGCCCATAGATACTCTCTCTAAGCCCAGGAGCATCTACGCAGGCCCTCTTGGACCAACAATGGTAGACCATAGTCATCCATGTGGGTGGCCTACTTAGAGGAGAAATATAGCACCTACTCAACCTATCGGTTTTATCCCTCAAAAAACTACATGATTGTTTGATGATACAAACAATTTCATCTAACGATTATCATACCAATAAGTTACCCACAATTACACCATGTTATGGGAATTCATGAATTTATCTAGTTATTAAGAGTTCAATGCAAATAATTTATTTACCATATGCAATAGTCCCTTATGATATTCAATGTTTATATTTATATATTATTAGTTATCAAATATTAATAACTACATTAATATCTTTATCAATATCAAATTTTAATATATTTATCAATTACCAATTCCTTGCATTCATAACATATTTAACAACTATTATTTTCTAATGGTATTTATGATTGCTAATTTAGAGATATGAAAGGACTCACCCAATACTTACCACTTGAATTAAACATTAAATCAAACAAGTAGCTCAACCAGACAACAAGTAGCTCAAGGAAGAAAGCAACTGGCTCAAGCACACAGAAAATTAGCTCAAGTAGCTCAAGCAAGCAAGCAACTAGCTCAAGCACACATACAAGTAGCTAAAGTAGGAAAAAAAGTAGCTCAAGAAAGCAAGAAACTAGCTCAAGCACAAAAACAAGTAGCTCAAGCAAGCAAGTAACTAGCTCAAGCACACAAGAAAGTAGCTCAAGTAGGAAAACAAGTAGCTCAAACAAGCAAGCAACTAGCTCAAGCACACAGTCAAGTAGCTCAAGCAAGAAAACAAGTAGCTCAAACAAGCAAGCAACTAGCCCAAGCACACAGGAAAGTAGCTCAAGCATGCAAGCAAGTAGCTCGAGCACACAAGCAAGTAGGTCAAGCACGCAAGCAACCAACTCAAGCAAGTAGCTCAACTCAACTAGCTCAAGTAGGCAAGTAGGTAGCTCAAGCACACACAGGATGGCAAGAAAGATGCTCTGATACCACTTGTAATGTCCTCTTTCTGATGGAAGCACTTAAACTTGAATCTTGCTTTCAAAGTGTTCTCAAAGAGACATTAGGAACATTAAAGATCATTAAATTTAAGTAATAACATCTAATAAGTTCAAAGATGATATAAATATTTCATTCTTGTCAAAGGATTATTTGTTTCCTCCTTATCACTCACTATGAATGATTCTTCTTTAATTTATTTCATAAGTACATTAGATATTAAGCATCTTTCAAGATCATAGATGGAAGTCCATTATACCATTTAATATTGTAGTGAATGTATAGAGTAACTATTACTTATAAGGATCAATAATTCTACAAGCATAATTATTGGATAGTCATAAATAATATATATTATATACATATATATATATATATATATATATACACTTATCAATTGTTAACATGCCCTTCCAACTCTCAATATACTTATCCATCCTAATATATTCAAATATATTCATAAATCTTAATATACTTAAATATATTTATAAACATCAACTGAGATTTAAATTAATAATATACCTAAATCCCTATTCTTACCTTCTACACATTATTATATGAATCCATACTATAATGGAACTCATACATTTATACTTGCAGATAATAACCATGATAAGCATAATACAAAAATAATCAATTTAGATCATAAAATAAATATATATACATATATCTACATATATAATTGCAGACCCTAGTTATGTACCACAAAGTAACAAATATAAACATTAAACATACAACAACATACAATAATTATAATGGACTTACCATTGTTGTTGTTTATTCGTTGGGATCAGGTTTCCAAAGAACCTTTTATTGGAAAGATTCCTTCTACTAGAACATACTCTTCCTTTTTCCTTCGATTCTCAATATTATCCTTTACATCTACCAAGAATTCCTTTTTATAACATTATTCTTCTACATGAAGAGATGTATCCCTTCTAATAGATACTTCTTTCGATAATGCCCATTGACCATTAATCTTTGTTTCATTCTAATACTTGACAATATTAATTATCTTTTATGATGAGCACTGTCTTGTAATTATCTTAATCATTGCTGATATTTTGTTCTATTTTTAAAATAACAATTGTGATTATAATGTGATTATTGATA
Organism: Sequoia sempervirens; assembly: GCA_007258455.2. NCBI lineage: Eukaryota > Viridiplantae > Streptophyta > Pinopsida > Cupressales > Cupressaceae > Sequoia > Sequoia sempervirens. The sequence continues at coordinate 20,580 of VDFB02145177.1, forward strand.
GTTATAACTATACTGATTTTTGGATTATATTCATTTTATTTAACTTTGTTGCTTAGCAATTTCTTTGTGACTATTTATTTAAATTATGATTTGTATTATTATATTTTGTATTTTATATTTGTAATTTATTTCATTTGTATATTATATTTATATTTATAATATTATTAATGATAATTATAATTATCTTGAAATTGTAAGTACTCATGCTTAGATTTTGACATTCATTTGTATTAAATATTTATTTGCATATATATATTCTAACATGTATTATTTTTACGTATTTTGTTTTCAATGTTTAATAATTTCAGTGTCCTAATTTGGGGACATGACAAGCCACCTATGTGTTTGTGAGCACATACCAAGCATATGTTTCTCACCTTTAGGGCCTTCTCACCCCGAAGACAACTAGAAGTTCCATGGCCCCAGAGTGAGTATATTTGGGCTTTCTCACCCGACGGACAACCAAGAAGTTTTGTCGGCCCAAAGTGAGTACACACTTTCAAACAAACAAGCCTAGATCTAATGACACAACATGTTGGATAGATGGTCGAAGCTTGATCCACCCCATTTTCATTTCCTTCTAGTTCTTTCCATTGTATGATCATGTATGTTGTTTTGTTGTAAATCATTCACCTTGCATGTTTCCTTTCATACTTATGTTGGCTTGACTTAGGATCTTGGATCCTAGGGGCATGCACAATCTCCTTTGATCTTTGTCATTCTTTGTCATCTGCATTGGTATGGTTGGACTCCTCATGAATGGCTACAATAACGTGAGTTTGAAGCAAGTTCATCCTCTCACTAAAGTGGGGGCTTAATGTGTTTCCAAAAAGTGTATACTTTGCTTGATTTGGAAATAATTAATGACAAAGTGGACTTAATGGGGCCTTGATTTGGTGTTGTGAGGTGTTTTACACATCCACACTAGGTCTTAAACCCTTGCAAATTGAATAAAATGCATTTATTGATGTCTTCCAAGAGTGTTGTAAGGTGTTGTAACACATCTTCACACTTTTCTAGGATCATAATGCTATAATTCACCTAAATAACCTTATTAACACCTATTTGAAAGTGTTGTAAAGTCTTGTAACAAACTTTGACACTTTCCTAGGCTTGTCATCAATATTTGAAGAAGAACCTGATAAACAACATTTAATACATCTTAATCTCTGACATCCACTCAAAATTTTCCAGGTGGACTACATTGCCACCTTGGGAAACTTAGTCCCATTTGGCTCAAAAATAAAAATAACTTCAAATTTCTTTTAGTTTCTTATTCATTAAGACCTAAGGTTGGCCCATGATGAAGTATTTTCAGGACTTTAGGCATAATTGAGTATAAATAAGGGTTTTTCCCCTCAGTTTTCAATCTCCTAACTCATCTTAACTCATAACTCTTTATCATTCATCATTCATCATATTCTCAAGTCAAACAAGCTAGGGTTTTATCATTGCAAGACATCAAGATAGCTTCCTAAGACATTCAAGGGAAGATTATTCATGTTTTGCTACAACAATTCAAGATCAAACATCATGGAAAGGTACTAACTCCATTGTTGCATGCTTCATTATATTCTTTCTTCATTTGGTTTAATTACCTAAAAAGGGGTTTGACTAAGGCAAACCCCCATGCCCTAACATTCATCATTCCTTCTCTTCTTGTGTGTTTGAAAATTTAGGCACTTTAAGAGTTTGAAGATCATTATTTAGATTTTTTTGAAGAAATTTTGAAGACATCTCTTTGTTTTCCAAGCCGAAATATCAACTAAAAGTCACCTTCAGGTTCAAAAATTAGAGTTTCAGAAGCGAACACCTATAGGAAACCAAAGTGTAGACCTTCAGTATCCGTTTACACTTCCGAATTTTTAGAGATTTAGAAGTGGAATAAGTTGCTACCTTGGGAAAATTAGTCCCACTCGACCTTATTTTTAGTGATTTTCGTAGATCTAGATACCCATTTGGCTGAAACAGATTTCCAAGCAGTTTCCCTGAATTTGGACTAAAATGTCCCAGCTGATGACTTAGTCCCACCAGGCTTAAAAATTAGAATTTCTAGAATCTCAGAGGTATCTACAATCTCTAGTCAACTCCTCTTCAGTTTCCAAGTGCATGAATTTTGTCTTGCATTTATGTTTTATCATTTATTGCATTTGTTTTATCTCTTTTCATATCACAATGTGTCTTCTAGCACTTCAAATTTCTTAGATTTAACATCAATAAGTCATCTCCTTTATCAACTTATTGCACTTAGGAAATTACATTTAGACACATTTCATCCCTCATTACATTAATCTTGAGTGTAGACATTAGCATTTTGGTCCATCTCTCTCCTTTTAGGTGAACAACCCTAGAAGAGTTAGAGAGCATTAAGGGTATGAAAATCATTGTTTACATTTTGTTGAACTTGACTTTTGAATACTTTTCATTTCTGATTTGGAATCCTTCGTCATAGATCTATCTCACATTGACCTTGCATTAGGATTTGCGTGCTACGTTTCAAGTCTTGCATTCATAAAATGTGCATTTAGGTTGCATTTTTTACATCTAAAATCATTAAAATTATTTAAAAATTTGCATTTTCCTCTTAGTTTTGCATAATACCACCTCTAAAACATCAAAGTCCATTAAAAAATCCTCACAATTTTGTAAAAAACCCTAATTGGGACTAATTTTCTAGTTTGGGCGACTTAGGGCTAGTCTAGCTTTTTTCAGTGTCTGATATAGCTTTAAAAAATTTATTTCTCTGCCTCCTTAGCTTCCTAGTGTCATTTAGTATAAGCCTGGAAAGTTTTGGGATCATTTTTTTATGCGTTTAGCTCAAAAACATCAATTTAGGGTAGTCATTTTTCAAATCATTTCAATTACAAGAATAATTAGATCTAAACATGCTCACTTTCTAAAATTTTGCATAACATTGATAAAAGTACTTTTCACTTTTGCATATACAATATTTCTATTCATAAATATTTGCATTAGTTTGGTAAAAGTACTTTTCATTCTTGCATATACATTGTTTACATTCTTAATGTGTTACATAGATTGGATAAGAGTGTTTTGTATCTTTGCATATACATTGTTCATATTGCTAAAATATGGCATGAAATGGTTACATGTGGTTTTCATTCTTATTCAAACAATCTTAGTACCTTACATATGTAGACATGTTAATAAACATTTCCTATCCCATCCCTATGAGAGTGTTTTAGTGAAAGAGACTACAACTTGGGTCATTCCTAACAATCATACTTGTTCTTCTCATAATATCTCTCCTGATGGTGACAAAGATATTTTAGTAGAAGAATCAATTAATGAGAGTTTTGAGAATCCTAGTTGTTTCTCTCCTTTTACCTCTCTTAGTGGACAAAACATTCACAACCAAAATAACACAACCTTAGAAGATCATGACATGAAAATTTCTTTTTCTCCTAGTATCTCTCCTTGTTGTGCAGACGATACTTTGATGTAAGAAAACCTATTTTGTGAAGATCATGAGAATCCTAGTTGTCCCCCTTAACCTCATAAAATTCTTCTTAAACAAAACAATACAACCATTGGTAATCATGACACTAACATTTGTTCTTCTCCTAGTATCTCTCATAGTTGTGAAGAAGATACTTTGTTGCTAGAAAACACAATCGATGATGGTCATGAAGATCTTAATTTTACCCCTTTATCTAGTGAAACCCTTCTTGAGCAAGAACATTCCACCATTGATCATTCCCCTACTTGCGATGAACTACTTTTAGAAGAACCAACCTTTGAATGACAAGAAAATTTAATTTGTTGTTCTCCTACAAACTCTCCTCCTAGGGAGAATATCATGGTGCAAGAAAATTAAAACAATAGTAATGTGTCTTCCTTAAATAAAAAGGTGACTCTCTATTTCCCTTCATTAGAGATACATCAAACCAATAAAGTTGAGGTTATGAATGCACAACTGTCCATTAGATCCCCCTCAATTAATGGACCTCATACATACCCCGTGGGACATCCTAAGAACCCTCTAATTCTCTACCCACCATTACACAAACAACAAACTCAATGCCAACCTGAACTCATCCCTTACCCACCATCACCTAAACCCTACTTTACCCTTTACCCACCTAATCATGAAGTTTCTCACACACTACAATAGAAACAATTCATCACCTCAACAACCCACCCCAACACCATTACCTTTACCTAATCCCATATTGTCTAGTGCTCCTCGATTAAATTCACACATAAGGGAGTGTGATCTTGTCGAACAACTTAAGAATACTCCTGCCAAGATATCCCTTTGGGACCTTCTTCATATTTCACCTTCCTATCACACTATGCTTCAAGTGACTTTACAACAAGTTCCTATCCCTTCTAATGCGCAACCAAATGACATAGCAACTATAATTCAAGGGTTGATTGTTGGCATTGTTTTCCACCAAAGTGAACTTCCCCCTTCGGAAGTACAAAAATAAAATGAAGCTTTCATAATCCTATCTCAATACAAAACAATAGGGATAAATCAAACTCTTGTTGACAATGGCTCTGCTCTTAATGTGTGTAGTGTAAACCTCTTGGATAGGCTTTGTGTGGATAGATCAAAACTTCAACTTGATTCTTGATCTATTAAGGACTTTGAAAATGAAGAAAATAAACCACTTGCTGTGATCACTTTACCTATTACAATTGGAGTGGTCACATTGCAAACACTGATCCATGTCATGCTTCATGATCTTCATATAATCTTCTTTTAGGAAGACCATGGATTCATGAAATGAATGGTGTGACTTCCACTCTTCGTTATAAAATGAAATACATCTATAACAACATAGTGCACATCCTCGAAACTGACCGTAATCCAAATAATTGTTTGAACCTTGAGAAAAATAAAGCCAATCATTTAAACACATTAACACCAACTATACAAGTAGAATGTGTGCAACAACAAGACAAACAAAAACATATTGACCAAATCATGAAGCTATTAGACAATGATTGGGGTTCCTTGGACTTCACACCAAGACTCATGGACAATCCTTTGAAAGAATCCACCTCAACCACTTTAGACCAAAACACAACCAATTACACAACAACCTTTGACAAACACTACAAAGAACAATCACCTGATTCAAAAGCAATGAAAAAGCTTTATGGAAAAGGTTATGAACTTATAAAGCAACTTGGCTATAGTTGAAAAGGATGTGGTGCTCATGAACAAAGAATCCACAACCCTATAGATCCTATTACACAACAAACAACACATGGTCTTGGTTATTTTCCTTTGATAAAAATTTCCAAGCCTTCACTCAACATCAACACATCTTCGCTTAATGTCAATGTTATCATGCAAAACACTAATGAATTGAATTCATTATATTTCAGTCCCTCCTATAAATGAGAGCCCAAAATCTCACAATCTAAATAGTCTTGCATAGGTTAGACATCTTGTACATCTAAGCAAGATGTATCTTTGATGCAATCCACAAGACCACCAACTACCATTAATCAAGAGGTTATCTTGTCAAGAATTCTCCAAGATCACTTGATCACTCTTCCTCCAAAAACTCGCAAGAAATTCTATTACAAGACTTCCTTTTGCACATATCACATAGTTCATGGTCATTCCACTAATGAATGTAAGGCTCTGAGTCATAAAATCCAACATTTTCAAGAGTTTGGTCTTCTTGCTTCTGTGGGGACACCTAATTCCTCTAATTGATACCTATTTTCACTCTACTATGCATTTTATTAATCCTTTCAGCTCACCGTTGTCCTACACTAAGTGGGGGCAAGGGATTAGGTAGCCTTTTCCTGATATGTCACTTGTCGTTGCCTCCTTTAGCTAGTCGTCAACCTTTCATGAACATATAAGAGCAAGCTTGGGATGTGAATAACATGCCTTAAGTTGGCTTGCATCTGACATACTACCTTTTTCATGACGTAGCTTATTGGAAACATATGACTTGGCATAGGGCTTTCCGAATAAGCTCTCATGTCTCCTTCTTCTACTTTAAAGCATTTTCTTACAATACCGATGTTTGAAACTACTTTAGAGTGGGGGCATACATCAACACTCACATTTCATTGCATGATTTCTTTCTTCCTATGATGCGTCCTCTTCTTGGTGGTGTCATTGAGCTTTATTCCCTTCAAAAGTGTGATACTTCTTTAACACATCCTCTCCTAGAAACGTTAAGCACAATGTTCCCCAAGATGATACCTTGCACTTGAACTAAGAAAAATCCCTTTGAACATTTCTTACACCATATTGCATTTATAATGTCTATGAGTGTCAAGCATACGAGGTATAACTTTGGTATGGTTAAGCGGGAAGCCCAACCAACGACATGAATTTTCCCAATAGCCACCTGTGTGTTTGTAAGCACATACTAAGCGTATGTTTCTCACCTATAGGGCCTTCTCACCGCACAAACAACTAGAATTTCTATGGCCCCAGAGTGAGTATACTCTGGCTTTCTCACTCGACAGACAACCAAGAAGTTCTGTCGGCCCAGAGTGAGTGTACACACTTTCAAACAAATAATCCTAGATCTAATCCACAATGTGTTGGATAGAAAGTTGAAGCCTGATCCACCCTATTTTCATTTCCTTCTAGTTCTTTCCATTGTATGATCATGTATCTTGTTTTGCTGCAAATCATTCACCTTGCATGTGTCCTTTCATACTCATGTTGGCTTGACTTAGGATCTTGGATCCTGGTGGCTTGTACAATCTCCTCTGATCTTTTTCATTCTTTTTCATCTGCATTGGTACGATTGGACTCCTCATGAATGGCTACATTAGCATGAGTTTGAAGCAAGTACATCCTCTCGCTAAAGTGGGGGCTTAATGCATCGCCAAAAAGTGTATACTTTGCTTGATTTGGTAATAATTAATGACAAATTAGACTTAATGAGGCCTTGATTTGGGGTTGTGAGGTGTTTTACACATCCACACTAGGTCTTGAACCTTTGAAAATTGAATAAAATGCATTTATTGGTGTCTTGCAAGAGTGTTGTAAGGTGTTGTAACACATATTCACACTTTTCTAGGACCATAATGTTATAATTCACCTAAATAACCTTACCAAGACCTATTTCAAAGTGTGGTAAAGTCTTGTAACAAAATTTCACACTTTCCTAGGCTTTTTATTGATATTTACACCTTTCTTATGTATTAAATGGCCCCTTTATGCACTTACAAGCATTAATTAAGTATCTTGTTGAAGAAGAACCCAAAAAACAACATTTAATATATCTTAATCTTTGACATCCACTCAAAATTTCCCAGGTGGACTAAGTCACCACCTTGGGCGACTTAGTCCCATTTGGCTCAAAAATCAAAATAAATTCAAATTTCTTTCGGGTTTTTATTCTTTAAGACCTAAGGTCAGCCTGTGATGAGGTATTTTTGGGATTTTAGGCATAATTGTGTATAAATAAGGGTTTTCCCCTCATTTTTCAATCTCCTAATTCATCTCAACTCATAACTCTTTATCATTTGAATCATTCATTATATTCTCAAGTCAAGCAAGCTAGGGTTTTATCATTGCAAGACATCAAGATAGCTTCCTAAGACATTCAAGGGCAGATTATTCATGTTTTGCTGCAGAAATTCAAGATCAAACATCATGGAAAGGTACTAACTCCATTGGTGCATGCTTCATTATATTCTTTCTTCATTTGGTTTAATTACCTAAAAATGGGTTTGACCAAGGAAAACCCCCATACCCTAACATTCATCATTCCTTCTTCTCTTCTTGTGTGTTTGCAGATTTAGGAACTTTGAGAGTTTGAAGATCATTGAAGATTTTTTTGAAGAATTTTTGAAGACATCTCTTTTTTTTCCAAGCTGAAATATCAACTAAAAGTCACCTTTAGGTCCAAAAATTAGTGTTTCAGAAGCGAACACCTGTAGGAAACCAAAGTGTAGACCTTGGGTATTTGTTTCTACTTCTAAATTTTTATAGATTCGGAAGTGAAGTAAGTTACCAGGGTGGGTGCATGAAGTTAGGTTACACTTTTGTGGCCAACTTCAAAAAAATATTGAAAATGACATAACGTGAGTGCGTTATAACACACTCGCTTTATGTCATTTTAAAAGAAAAAAAAGTGAAAGCTATTCATTTTCTCTTGTCTATTTTTCTGCTCTACCTGCGGCCAAAAACTCTCATTTTTGCACTCGTGTTCTAGGAGGAATTCTAAAAAATTCATCTACAATAGTTGCTTTTCATTTGCAAAGATGGCACCACAACGATGAAGAGGAGCAGGAGGTAAGTATTGTTTGCTATTTGTTTTGAATTTCTTAGTTTCAAGTTGATTTTGTTTGTTTTAGGTTAGATTTGATTTTTAAAATTTTTTTTGTAGGAGATGCAAATAATCCTACAAATCCTATAAATCCTCAATAAGAAGAACATGCAAATCCTCCTCAACAAAATCAACCTCTTGCACCAATCACTCAACACCCTCCTATTACTCAACAAAATTTGAGGATCTTATTAGTAGGTTGAGTGATCCAAATACTTCAACCGTAGAAAGAATGACACTAGAAAATTCAATGAAAGAGATGTTAAAAAATGTAGATTCAATAACCCAACAAATAACGGGATGGCAAGATAGGAGGTAGGCAGCTAGGGCATATTATGCAGATAAACTATCATATAAACAAGTAAAAGATTTAAAAATTACTAAAGGTGATTTGTACTCTTTATTCACTGACCCTAGAACAAATAAAAATCTTAGCCTCAATGCGAAGAGGTTCCTATTCATTGGTGCCACCACCAAGAGATTAGGAACCGTTTTTATGATAGGTGGTACTTGGTCTTTGATTACCCATCATGCAACAATTGTGAAGTCCCCCAATATTTTCTTAGGAAACTATACAGTGAGTTCGTTTTGAACCAAATCCAAAATTATTTTGATATGAGGGAGTTCCAGGGGAGAGGTGGGGGGTCGGCTTAAGATAGGCCTGATGCACATCCAGATCTTGCGTGACAAGGGAGATGACCTCTCGCTAGGCTGCCTTGTGAGAACATTGTTATGCCTGCCATTGCAAAGGAGAGTGCCGACATAGAGAAATTGGAGGCAATCAACACTTTGACTCGGAGTGTCATCCATCATACTAGACCTATTATACAGTGCCATCCAGGGGAGTCTTCAGGTGGTGGCATTTGAACCCATGTGTGTCAATCTTGCGGGGTGACTTGTTCATATGACCTAACCGACACTTAGGAGGCTGCTATGCAAGATCCTTATGCTACTACCCAGGATCCGTATGCTGCTACACAGGATCCATATGCTGCAATGAGGATGGAGAGGACGGCTGACATTTTGCATCGTGCATATGGAATTGATAGTCAGGTAAAAGTTGACATGTTCATTGAATTGAATTTATTAAATTTCGATTCTAAAATGCATGATTAACTAATTTAGTTTTATTATTTTAATAAAATTGCAGGGTCACAATGTTGAGACTAGATACACCGGTCCTCCACCTACTTATTTCTATAGTACACCTATCAGTGGGGTATGTATCTAGTAAACAATTATAAATTTATTACATGTTAATAGCATTGTTTTATGAATGGTATTTTAATACATGTGATTTTGGATGTTGAACAGGCTAATATTGGCAGTTTCAAGCAAACACCTCCTAGTGCCAGTGGATTCACTCAAATGTACACATAGGTAATAGAATAAAGAGAACTTAACTAATTAATTATATTTAATAGATTTGTGTAGTTTATATTCATATTGTTGGTTACGTTGCATTACACATCATTCAAACTCAAAGCATTACTTCAAATTCCATAACTAATAACTAGATGTTGATAGATGACAACATTTCAACTGTACAATATAGTTGCTTAGAAAGTCAACATAAGAAGCACGATGCAATTAATTCACATGGAGGCATGTGCTTGCAAAGGTGCACCAACACGACAAACTATGAATGCTTGGAAAAAATCTATGAAACCATAATATTTAGCAATAGCATAGACAAGGCAGTTAGTGATGTAGAGCATCATATCAAAACACTCAATCATCAGGGTACATTTGATGCAGAGCATCCAACAAACACCATCAACATCATTTATTCAAGGGATTTCAATCCCAAATAGAATCAGGAGAAGATCAAATATAATATCATCAAAAATCTACTTTTCATTCAACCAAAATCCACTCAAATTCTCTTAGCCATTCCATAGGTCATCATTCATCATTCCACTAATCAGTATTCCAATTGACTCATTCAAAGAAAAAACCATATTAAAGAAAACTTTGACTTAATCAATTATATTCACATCATTCTCAACCACCATAAAAACAACATAAACCTGATTATTGACACTTGAAAAATTCACGCTTTCATTTATTCACCAAGGAAACAAATCAACTAAACCATACCTCACTGTTGGGTTAAATCATAATAGTGGTTTACAATTATTTTGAGGAAGGAATTCTCATTTATTTTTGTTTTCACCATATCAATGGGTTTGATTGAAATTATAGGTTCGGTTGAACACTATTATATGTTCGATCGAACCTATAAGTTTGGTCAAACCCATTGTTCGACCAAACCACTCAACAACCCAATAAAATAAACATATTTTATAAGGTTTGGTCAAACCTAGGTTTGACTGAACCCCTTGAATTAGGGCAAATAAAAAAAAGAAGTCATTGTCACATGATTGTTTGTAAAGTGGCGAACGTGAACAGAGGAGGATGGTGAACGTGAACAGCGAAGGTGGCGAACCCAGGGGAAAAACATGCACCAAATTTCTAAGTTCATCAACCTCTTGACCGAGCCATAGTGAGCAGCAGGTTAGTGATTGAAATTGTGTTTCAAATTGAATTTATTTTGAAAAAAAATTAAACCCTAAATGGAATGAAATGGTTAAAATTTATAGTCGATTTGAAATTAAGTTTGTTGAAATTGAAATTGCATTTTCTTGAAAGTTTCTAAAGCCTTTCAAGAACAACAAACTTAATTTCTATTATGCTTTGATAAATGTTCATACCATGTTTTAAAGCTCCAATTTTGGCACGAGCCAAGAGTGTCGAATCTGACTTTGCAATCCATTTGTTTGAAATATTTTGTATACCCATTTTAAAAATTTGTCAAACAATTAACGTGTCTTGTCTATGCTTCCACATTTTGCATACATTTCTACCAAGGCACTGCCACTTGCATTTGCTTGAATGTTTCTAAAGCCTTACTTTGTTAACAGATTTTTTTGAGGCATTATATCAAACAGTTCATGTGCCTTCCACATTTTGCGTACATGTCTACCAAGGCACTTGCAATTGCAACTACAACATTTGGTAAAATTCCCCCTTGATGATTTCATTGATGTCCATACCCTGTCCAAAGCTCCCATTTTGGCACAAGCAGGGGGAAGGTTGTGGAATTTGGCTTTACAGCTGTCAATTGCATTTTCTTGAAATTTCTAAAGTCTTTTCAACAAACCCATTTGCAAGGATAACATGATATTATTTAAGTACAAGCTTAAGTTTAAATCTTGCATTTGAAAGCTAAATTGAAATTAAAATTATATGTTTGAGGCAATGCATATAAGACACCCATACAAAATAGTACAAAAGAAAGATAAAAAATGTAAAGAATGCACTTGTAACCTATACTTGAGAGCATTAAAATTTTGAAATTAAACATAAAGAATATATATATACACTCTTTCAAATCAGCATTGAATATTAGAGGATGAACTACATATGATTTTTTCTTTTAATATAAATCAGGTAAAACTTATTCCTTTGAGTAGATGAATAAACTCTATTAATATTTAATAGTAAGGTTGTAAATGAAAGATTATTGTGGTTACAAGATAAAAGAAAATAATACTAATAGGTAATATTTATATTAAGGAATGCCATCTCTAATAACATACTTAACACTAATAATTAGGTTATAATCACATTATGTATCATAAATACAAATATTAACATTGATGAAAATATTATATTATGGATAATAATTATAATAAAACATACTAAATTGAAACTTATTTCATATGAACATGCAAGGAAAATGTTAGTATATATTATAAATAGTAATATTATTATTTAGAGTAAATTTTAATATTGCAATAATACTATTTACCATTAATGTTGTGAAATGATAATAATGTTGTTATATATTAGTAATATAAGCGTTGCAAGTGTTATTATCCAATATACAATTCCCAATGTATAACAAACAAAACCATTCACATTAAGAGAAAGCGCTAATAAATATTTCTTTTATTGTTGGTTTTAGGGCATGACCTTGGAGAACCAAATAGTAATGTTGTTAAAGATTAAAAATTGTCAATTTTGGAACAAATGACAATACCATTAATTGGAGTAAATGCTTATTTAAAGTTTAAATTTATATTTTAATTTTAGGTTAAATACTTTTGGTTGAATTTATGAATTAGAAATAGAAATTTTGAAAGGGCCCCACCCTTTTACAAAGACCAATAAAGAAACAAAAAATGATCAATCATATTGGCATGGAACAACAACAAGAAAAATATAGTTGTAAGTTAGAAAGATAACATCCAATTAGAAATAATCCACCAATAGTGGCAATGTATCTAATAAAGAGGGTCATTTTCCCAAAAACATTAGTATATCTATCATTTCACAACTTAAATCCAAAATCCTTCAAGGAACTATATCTTATTGTCAACCTTATCCTTTTCCATGAATGAACCTAGTTGAGGTTTGTAATGGAGTTTCCATCTTTAGTTTCCAAACTTGAGACCAAAGGGAATAAAGGGTTCCTATAATTTTCTAAACTTGAACCTTCTTCATATTTTTAAATTATTAGAAGAAATACCAAGAGGTGAATGTTGCAATTCAAGAGAATGGTAGAGGTAATGAACTCCAACTAATACATCTGTAACATGATTCTTGTCTCTACCAATCTCCTCTAAATTTCTCTTGACAAGACCTTCTAAATTATTCATGTCTACAAGAGGACCAACCACCCCTCGATTATGCTCAAAGGGAGCCTCAACAAAATCCTAAGGTAAACAAGGCTCCATCTCATCCTTATGCATTTTGTTCAACCTTTCCTTCCTCTAAAATTCCTAAACCTATAAAATACATAGCTATCTACACATGACAACATGGTTAAAACAAAGAAAATCCTATAGCATGACATGTTGAACCCAAATAACCAAATTCAAAAATAATTTAATCTACAAGTATAAATAGTTTGATAGTAGAAACTTTATACATATAAAAATATGATAAATGTGTGATCATTTTTCTTTCCAATCTATAAATTTTTGATGTGCTTGGCTATATATAATTGAGATGATTCACTCATTTAATGTAATGATAAAAATTTAGTATGTACATGAAAGAAATATTTTCAAGACATCAAGCTACCATTCTACATAACTCTCACATGGAAATAAGAATATTATTTTATTTTAACTAAAGAAATTGTGTGTACTCTATCTTGAAAATTACTAATTAATTTTGAATTATATACTTATAATTTAAAATAAGAGCATCCTTTGTAACATGGAATAGATAGTTTAATTAATGAAATAAAATATGTTTTTATATTAAGAAAAATTTACAAATATATGGAACTCATACATTGAGAAATTGACTAAGATGTAACTCTATATGAGAATTAAGATGCTCGAATAATTTATATACCTTCTTTCAATAATTAACATTAGAAATTAATACTTGGCTCATATTGTATACCCACCTCCCAATGGTCTTGGAATGGATGCATTTAGATGGAGAAGGATTTCAAAAGGCTCATGGTACTTGTGGACCCCTCAAAGGCATGATATAGAACACATGAAAGTTTTTTATTTATGAAATTTGGTCTTTAGTTGTTGGCTTCTAGTATGAATGTTATCTATAAGGTGGAATTCTTAGTTGAGACTCTCAATCTTCCATTGTTGGTTTCTAGTGTGATTATACAATGTGAGCCAAGTATTAATTTATAATGTTAATTATTGAAAGAAGGTTTTGTTTCATAAGAAGAGGTATGCTGACATATTCCAAGGCATGTTATTATCCACAATGCATGAAACTTCTTCACATATCTACCAAGTTCTAAACAGATACAAATCTTCCATTTCCATGGAGGAGATTGATGATTTAAAAAGAAAATATCATGCCATTTCTTTCTTTAGAAGTCATGTTTGCATTCATGATTTGAAACTTCCATCTTCATCCAAAAAGAAATTTTGTTATTGTTATGTGACTGATATTAACAAATCAAAACCTTCTTTTGAGCATGATCACCAACACAAAGGTAAACGAGGGAAAATAGAAGAAAGCTCGATTAATCGCTTTCAGCATGTTGGTGGCAAATTTGCATCTTTTTGAAAGTGGCTTTCTAGCTTATCAATCTTATGTTTAGTAAGGTTTTGTAATCTCTAGTGTTATGTATTCAGGTCACGGGTATATCTAGTATGATGTCTTCTTTTGGGTATTTTGGGTGCATAAGAGAATGTGCATATGTACTGATGTATTTAACTAATGTGCTTATGTAACATTGTAATCAAAAAATTGGTCATTTGTATTGGGACCTCACTGGTCTTTTTGTTATTTTGTAAAATTTGTAACTCGGACTGCAACTGGGGGTTTTTTTGCTGGTTCTTTCCCGCCAGTATGTCCACCTGAACCAGCTATATGTACAAAATATTATATATAAATAAAATTATAAGTGGTCTCCAACTTTTGCTTAAAAAAAAAAGTTCTTGTAAATGTCCACATCTTTTTCCTTGACACGGTTGCTATTTTTCCTACAACAAGATTTTCTTTTATGCAAGGTCCCACTCACTCCAAGATTAGTACAAAAAAACTATACCCGTAACACCTAGAATGTAAGATGACCAAGGCTTAATACCAAATGAAAGAAAGTAGTGTTGTAAAAATATTCCTACACTAATAAATGGGATATTATATACTCAAGCACTAACAATACCTACAAGCCAATCATATGAATCATGTGATATTATATACTCAAGCACTAATAAATGGGATGTTTTGAAACTATACATTAAAAGTGGTTTATTGAAACCATGAGTGAAAATAATTCAACCACAATTTTTGTATTCCACTTTGATATATTCAAACCCATTAAAAGATATCTTATTATTTTTCATAATGTTGGTCAATACTTTACTGTAAATATTCTATAGTCATGCTCTTAAATGTCATAAGAATATGTCATAAGAGGGTTTCATCTTATAAAGCTATAATGATATTATATGCTCTTAGAACATCTTAGACACCTCCCAAAGCATGCAACAAATGACAAATAACTACCAACACAAAGTGAGATGCCTCATTTCCTAATATGAGGACAAAATAATAAATCAAAATATTAGGATGCAAGGTTGACCCACCTTTCCCAAAACTTAGAAGATTTGAACTTAATTGTGGTAGAGGATCTCAATTAAGAGATAGGCTTACATTGGATGAAAGGATATAAAGGATACAAATTATTTTTTATTTATCTCAAACATATTTACATTCTCAAGAGTGGATAATATCTATCATTGATCAAGAGAGGTAGTTCCATGACAACTCTAATGATATTAAATCCATTTTCCTCCAACATTACAAATAATTTTTAATTGATCTAGTTGAAGGAGATCCACTTCAAGATATAGTTGAGGAATTGATTGGCACTTGCATACCCAAAATAATTGGTCTCAAAAAATAGGCACATTTAGATAATTTATTCACCCTTGAGGAGGTTGATATTTCCTTGAAGGATTTGAATACTCAAAAAGTCTCGAATAGATGGTTTAGCTACACAATTCCTTAAAACAATATGTCCATTCATCAAGGAGGACTCTATGAGGTATAAAAAGTAGCTTTATCAAAGGGATCCATCATTTAAATTCTATTAATCAAGGGTTGATAAATTAATTCCTAAAGGAAAAATATTTTTTTTTATCTGAGGGTGGATACTAATTACTCTTCTTAATACCTCCTACAAGATTGCGGCTAAATCCATAGCTAAAATAATTGAACAGATGACACAAGAAATTGTAAGACTAGAAAAAACTATATTTATAAGAGGGAGATTTAAATTATAAAACTTGAATCTTTTTAAGGCATCTCATTAGATTCTACTTACTCTAACTTAAATTTAAAAAACAACATTAAAATCCACAAAACAAATTTCAAAGACATAATAAATTATTACAATATTATTTAAAAATCTAATTGTAATGAACATGTTATAGTAATAAATATTCAAATTTTAAATCTATGAAAATATATATAACCAAATGATCCTTAGTTTTCATATATAATTTGTGATGAGAATGTTGAATATTGTAATTTTTTAGGCCAATCTTTAGGCACTAATTCACCATTGTTAAAATGATCCTTAGTTTATTCATTGTTTTTTTTATGATTATAATTTTTTTCAATTTCTATTAAACCAAACTCAAAATAATGGTATAGATTAAGATTCTTGTCTTTATCATAATTAGAAGTTGTATAAATTGTTAAATTATATATTTTTTAACATATATAAAATGTATGGTTGGATTAGTGAGATATTTATAACAAGTATGCAATATATTTAATCATATAATTATTTTTGTAATAGAGATGAATAATTAAATAAATGCTATAACAATATATAAGAGTTAGATAAAAGAATTAAAATTAAATATATTAATAACAAATAGTGATATTATTATTGAGGGTAATATAAAGGGGAATCGTCATACTAAAATAAGTCACAAATAAAATCACCCGAGTAAGAAAAGTATTTTATTGATAATCTTATTAGGGATGCTAATATGGTAAGAAAAGTTTTGCAAGCAACAATGAGCTGACAAATAATAGTGTTTATGCACTATTGTAAATATATATATATATATACACACACACACACACATTATTAATATTATTAATAAAATTTATTATAGTATTGATATGGGTATTAATGGATGGTATTTGTAATAGTATAAATGAGGGTATATGTAAACATGATATCACTATCACTGTAACGCCCGTCGTGCAAACCCCATAGAACACACACATAGCAAATAATTTTTTATTTTTAATTTTTTTTTAAACAATACAATTAAACATGCAAGAAACATTAACCATAATCACATAACACATTACATTGCACTATTACGCTTAGCTCTCTGGGGCACGCGAGGTTACTTCACAAACAACTAACAACGAAAGCAAAAGATAACAACATAACTATTAATATTATAAACCATGAATAAGAATACATCTAATAACCAAGAGTGAGAATATTAATACATCACATAATACAATCATAATGAATCTCTTTTAACAAATTACAATTGATCCTAACTATTACATCATTTTAACATTACAAGCTCTTGATTAATAATTACATCAAATTTTCCAAACGTGTGGGATAATATAAATACAATGAAATCTGAATTACAAAGGAACACTAGTGCAACACCAACTACAGAAATACCGTGAACAAGGAATGCTGATGGGGAACCCAACGGGTGCGGAGCACATTCCACCTTACTATGTGAATTATGAATAACTCACCCCCCATGCTCAGAGGTGACAAGGAAGTTAACTCGACCATGATTGTCAAACCGACTCCATGAACAACATAGTACGAATACAATTACAAATCAAGGTTACAATGACATAGACCACAACATTCACAAGTCAAGAAATAAGATAAAGATAAGAAACTCACCACAATTAATCAAAGCAATGACAATTAAACAAGTCCAAAGAACATTCATAAATCATTCTCAAAAGAATCTGAAACACATTAAGCATACAACTTCCAAAACACATTTCCAGAGGCAATAAGCAACAAAGTAACCAGATGTCTAGTGGAGAGTGTTATCGCATACTCCCATGGGATCTTCTGGCCCTTCCTCCAACTGAGGCGCTGACCCCCACGAAGAGCCACTCTCCCTAAGACCCCTAACATAAAACAATTCCAAGCAAGGGTTGAACTCAACAAATAAAACACATAACTCAAAACCAAGCCACGTGAGGCAAAACTCATCTCGCG
This sequence comes from Sequoia sempervirens, assembly GCA_007258455.2. Classification (NCBI taxonomy): domain Eukaryota; kingdom Viridiplantae; phylum Streptophyta; class Pinopsida; order Cupressales; family Cupressaceae; genus Sequoia; species Sequoia sempervirens. The sequence continues at coordinate 38,592 of VDFB02145177.1, forward strand.
ATAATTCATAACAAAATTCAACAATCCACACAACCCTTCCATCATAAAACCAATACGTTTCAACTCCAAGAGTGTAACCAAGATGAGGATAACATTCAAAAATCAACATGCCTCTAGAACAAGGTTTCACAAATTACAACCAGGTTCCCACATCCAAGAGTAAAATTGACAACCATTAAATGGAAAATGATAACAAGACCACACGATTTCATAGCTTAAGGAAAACGATTCACTCAATTGTATAAAATATTTCAATTTTGAGTCAATATAAGAAAACACAATATGTTCAACAAAATTTATATAATTTGTTGCCTATAATCAAACCATAATTCTACATCAAAATATTTAATTCTTAAAAAAAAACAAAGAACATCAGATATATATATATCTACAATAATACATTAAATTTTATTATAATAAAAATCATTAATATTTTATTTCTAAAAAATTACATTTCTTTATTTCTATTTTTTTAAAATAACATAATAATTATATATATAAACAAAATAAACAATAATAAATATATATATATATATATATATATTTATTTATATATAAATATATATATATATATATATATATATATATATATATATATATATATATATATATATATTTATTTATATATAAATATATATATATATATATATAATGAATTTAAAAATTAAAATAAAAATTAAAAAAAATTATGTAAGGCCTGCCGTCACAGTCCTTGCAAGGACTGCCCATGGCAGTCGCTGCAGGGACTACACATAGCAGTCCTGGGGACTGCTGTGCACGACAGTCGAGACTGCCACACACAACAGTCTCCATGACTGTTGTGTGGCAGTCTTAAGCCACACAGGGGTACGGGGGCTACGGCCAGTCCGTCGCTCCCCAAAACCCCTTAATAAATATTTTTTTTTTAAAATATCAAATTCTATACCTTTTTTTTATATTAAAAAAATAACTTTTATTTTGATTAAAAGAAAACATTCGCCTATAAAATACGGAATCCTCCACCGACCATGTACTGGTTCGGCACGGAACACAAAAAATTTAAATTTCTTTTCTTTTAATAGTAATAAACAAATAAACAAATCAATTTATAAACATAGATATGTATTTCATATTATTTATATATATATATAAATATGTAGCTATTTTTCACAAAACTAATTTCGGTAAGAGGACTAGTTAACATACAAATTTAAGCACAATATAATCTAAATATATATTTATATATAAGAATTTATAGTCAAACTTTATTTGGTTTAGAGGATCAACCATAGACACATTGGGGATCTCCATAAGATGAAAGATTGTTATCAATTATTTCCTTAAAGAGTTTTCTCATAGATATTCTAATTATCTAATTCTCAAAAAGATTTTCTTTTATAAGCAAAGATTGATTCAAAACACATTTCTATTCTTTCTTCCTTTTATTTTTTTAAACAGATTCAAAAATAATCAAGAGGAGAGGGTGGAACCTGGAGTCCTACGCTCTCGAGAATCTGATGAAGTTTGCTTGATCCCGATGGCCTCTACGAAGTGCTTCAAGTTTCTTCTTCGAAATCTCCTCTACATAATTTCGTGCTTGAACTCGAATCTGATTATTTGTTTAGAAGACTCTCCAGAATAACACCAACAAAAGATTGACAATCCCTTTCTAAAACTCCCATCAAAATATAGCAAGCAAAAGAATGAAATTATCTCTTTTCCCAACTTCAGAAGATTCAAAAATACATAGCCATTAACTTGTGCAACTTCTGTCTCAATAAACCTCTGTCTGTAAAAACCCTCAAAAATTTCAATTAAATAAATGATAATCCCATTCCATTGCAAAAGCTCTAAAAATCATCAATAAAAGAAATTATATTTTTTTAAAATCAAGCTTTTCAGTCAGATCCGAGTTCTCATTCGTTCTCACAACTTTTTCATTCTTTTATTTATTTATTTTTCTATTTTCAATACTTTTTTGTTTTAATTTTCATTTTTACAACTTTACTTGCAAAGCACATTATCTAATTAATTTAAATAATTTATTCTAACAATTATCCTCAACAAGATAATTAATTATAATAATAAAACACAATTTAATATTTTAATTATCATTTAATAAACTCATGACTTTTAAAAATAAATAAAACATTTAAAAATTTAAATACAATTTAATCTAACATTAAAATAAACAATCATTTCCATCATTTAAATAAAATAAATCACAACTTATAAAATACCAACATTAATAAAATACGACATAACACAACCACAAACCAAAATAACGACAACTACAAAAACGTACAATACCAATCAAACAAGACGGTCTGACATCATGGGACGGGATGACTTCCAAGTCATCTATGTTTCAACATTATGCCGTTGGGTTATTGGTGCTCGCCCTGTCCTACTGAAGCAGGTGGAATCGAGACTATGTACCTGCAATTCCTGCATACAAACGAAGTCATGTACATGTGCATACGTATATAAAATCAAAGCATTGTATTGTGAGAAGGAATCGCAGTGTAGCAGGGCACCCGCGAATGAGTGGTGCTACACTGTCCTTCATCACATCTATCCCAACAATATAATATAACCGATAAATTAATCATTTCTAAACTAACAAATCATATCATATCATCATGAACAATTACTAATTCACTGCATCACCACCTAATACTGCATCTATATAAAAGCATCACCAATTGAATGTGATCATAATGTAATATCATACTCACAAAAATACCATTAGAAGCTCTTGTCCCATCTTCCTCTTTTGATTCCTTAGCCAGACAACCTGCACATCCCAAGTGAGAATGGAGGGGTACTACAATCACATTAATATTTCTATTATGAGTAAAGTTTAATATTATTTGTGAGTAATAAAATTGATATAATGTTTGTATCAATTGTAGAGGGATTCTTAATATCATCGAATATTGTTAATACTCTTATCAATATATTCATATCGATAGTTACCTTAATACTAATGTTAGCATACTTAACCTTATTAATGCTCATCAATAATTGGATAACATTTTTGGAAAAACCTTTTATAGATGTTGAAATATGAGAGGAAAATAAATAAATAAATGCGAACCATATAATTATTCATGTTGTTATTACCATCAAAAGTTACATATTTAGTACTTTAAATTCCATCATTGGGTCATGAGGAACTATCCTAATAATCATAATACCATATTGACCTTACTATCAACAAGAAATAGAAGTAGGAACAATTCATTGTGGGTTACAATGACATAACCATTATAATGAGAATATTATTAGTGTAACCATTAAATTGTGATACTTGCAAATTTAATATTTAAAGTATAGTTAATAGTGAGAGATGCATTAATAATAGTATCACATTAGCAAGTTAAACCAACAAATTAATTAAAGAAAGGATGTTAATTCTATTGGAGATGGTTATTGTTGCATCATAAATGCTTAAAGCATTAATTAGCATAATTAAAGGATTCAAAAAAAAAATTATTGGGTTTTTCTAGTGAAAAATTATGGGCATAACAATTATATATTTTTTAACATATATAAAATGTATGGTTGGATTAGTGAGATATTTATAACAAGTATGCAATATGAAGTCAAACTTTATTAGATTTATTCTTAATAAATTAGTTTTAACGATTCAATTTATAGCTTTATGCAATCTATAAGTTTAAATAGTTTAATGGTATCTAAACTTTATACATATAAAAATATGATAAATGTCTGGTTATTTTGCTTTCCAATCTATAATTTTTTGATGTTCTTGGCTATATAATTGAGATGATTCACTCATAATGTAATGATAAAATTAATCCTCATATGGAGGATTTTATATTATCTTCCATTAAATTCATCCTCTTTATGAGATTCTTATGGAATATTGATATTGTAGTGTGAATTTTAATTTTAGACATATCTTAACTAGATAAATTTAGGTTCAATGAAGGAAATAGAACTTTTTTTTCACTTACATAATCCTATTTTGAAGTTCATTTATGTTAACAACTATTAGATTATATATTTTTATCCCCAATTATTTTCAAATAATTTTACACTAATCTTTGTTTTCTTATTCTTTCTTTCATTGTTTCATTTAAAATTTGAACCATTTAAGGATACTATGTTATAGATTATAGTTGTCTTCCAATTCTTTTTAAATTGTTAATGGTATGAAAATATTATTGATGAGTAGATGAATTATTAGAACTGTTTTAGATAAATATATTCTCTATATCTAGATATATTATTTACCAAGGTCTCATTGCTTCTTTAGGTGTACATACATATATAACATGGAAAATGAAGATGTTCCACCTACAGAAAATTTGTTTGGAAATACCACTAATGAGATTAAAAAATTGAGAGATTCATTAGCACAGGGTGCAAACCCGGGGATATATAGTGAACCATGCATGTTAATATTGCATAGTCTAGAAAAACTAAAAGATGAACTTGAGAGGACTAGTGCATATTCCCCAGATAGAGTAGCTGCTATTCTTTCCCGCATGCAGGAAGAATTACATGGTGACGTTCCCCTTAAACAAATACAGGATAGTGTCACCAAAGAACTGATAAAAGCCACTACTTTTCCATTTTATCAAAATGTGCGTAAGGTTAGGGGATACTAGGTCACTAGATGTGTTGATCATGCTATGGCCTCATTGATCTACCCACAATTTCTTGCAACACATGGTCTATACCCAAACAATGACCAAATTCCATTGTATTTTGTTTAGTAGTTGTATGCTGAGGTCCATTTGGGCCTCAAAGTTCACTACCTAGACATTCCACCATATCCTGGTCAGGGGCATGGCAGGATTGTTGATAGGCCGACCTATCATCGAGCAGATAGACCACCCCCATTTTGTAGGGTATTGGTTGGTGAGAGGTATCCTACTCTCACCCCAGCTCTAGCCCCCATAGCAGATGAGGTTTTTGTTGCTTCCCAAAAGGAAGCAATTGTAATACCCCTCCGTGTCGGTTGTTTTGAACTTGTGTGTGAGTCTCTGTGTGTGCTTTACTGTGTTATTTGATTATGTGGAAAATATAATATGTTAGTAATCATGTTTAAATAATTAATTAAGTCATAAGTGATTTGCAAGGTTATTTAAAATATGATTAGAAATTAAAATAATAATCAATTAAATTAAATCAAATGATTTAGAACAAATGATCAATTAAACTAATTCGTTAAAAGTAAAAGTGATATCATTAGATAAATTGATTTAAATTGTTATGAACAAATAATCTTGAAAAGATAATTATTATAATAAGGAATTTAAATAGATAGGAAGTTGAAGTATCTTAAACAAGAAAAGCTGGAAAGAAACGTTACCTTTAGGGCATTTGGAAGTTGAAGAGAACTGGTGAATATGTAAAATAAATAATAACTTTATTCAGCGTATGGAGGGAAGTTAGGCAGCCAGTCTGGAGAGAACGCAGGCCCCTGAGAATGAAGGAGAAGAGACGGATTGAAGAGGAACGCTGGGGAAGAGAGAAACATGGTGGAAACTGGCTCTACACTATTCTTATGCATTCGCTTGTGAGTTTTTCTTCTTCATTGCTTGAAAGTTTCTATAGTCTTTTCAGTAAATATATCTTATGTACCTACACCCTGCAACCAATCTCCTTGTAGTCTCCTTATTCGTTTGCCATGCATGTTATGCTTGTCATTGTCGGCGCTGCTTTTTTGTAGTCATCTCCTTTTTGTTTTCAGATCGTAAGGTTGCCTTGGAGATGCCTGATTTCCACCCATTTACCTTAGCTTTTTGGTTTCTATGTCTCGGTCTCATCTTCATTATCGTTGTTACTTGAGCTTGCAACATTAGTTTATACTTTGGAGCTAACCCCGATTGCATTTCAGCATTTAACCATAGCAACCACAATATCAAAGGAGTAATGAATAATTTGTGTTTATTTTTGAGTTTCCAGTCTGCATCTGCAAACATTCAAAATCTGTCTCAACCGTATCACTGGAACATAAAATATTTTTTTGGACATTTAAGTAACATTCCTGATTTCGTTGGTGAACTATGACGTCTGTGTACTTGCAAATAGAATGTTGAAGAGGTTGAAATAGGCGATCTGTTTCCTTTATCATCTTGTCTCAGCCGCAATATTTGACCATAATAGGAAGTTTAAAGCTTTTTAATAACTTGCTTGATTCTCCTGTCAATCTATCACAGTTGCAGCACTTGAAAATAAACATTGTCAATGTACTAGCATAATAGAAAACTTACCGTTGGACATGGTGAAGTTTTTCTTCCAGTTTTCAAATCTGAGCACGTCTCTGAAACTCGCCACTAAACATAAATGTGCCAAGTTCAAAACAGAAAATTGTACATTAATTCTTCTGCTCCTAAGTCACGTATTTGCACCTCATGTTTCTCCTTTTCTTTTGTCTTGTGGATAACACAAGAGTAATGCAAGTAGATGGCGTTATTTCCAAATTCCAATATTCACTTTCTAATACTTGGCAACCTGTCACTGGCACAGCATTTAGAGTTGAGACATTGTTCATAATTTAACAGTCTCTCTAAAATCTTCGATCACCTTTCACAGCTGCAACTTTTCGACTTACAAAGGTGTAGTAAATTTAATAACCTCTTTGGTTTCATTGTTATCATGTCACAGCAATGCACTTGAACACGGTAGGGTGTATAGATTCATATAAACTCTCTGATTTCATTGTCCTCTGGTCACAGCCGCACACTTGAATATAATAGGAAGTTTTAAATGTTGAAATAATCTCTCTAATTTTATTGTTAACCTGTCTCTTTGTGGCTTCCTGTCAAACGATCTAGATGCCTGGTCCATGCTTGCATGTTTAGCAGCCATCGTTAATTGTGTTTTCCTTGCCACACTTATTGTGGACATTGCAGACTTTCGGCCCGCCTTGGATCTCAGGATATTTATTTTACTTTCATCAACCTCCTTGCTATCTTGCGTCCCCCTCACCTCAATCTCTAACCTGACTGCTAGCCCGTGCATTTGAAGGAGGTTCTTATGTGCTTGTCGAAAGGGTATAATTAAGGATTGACTTTCTGTATGTAAAAAAAAAATAGATTTATTTAAATATATATTCATACATAGGAAAATGCGTCCATGTTCATCATCACCTTAACCGAGATAATGTTCTTAACTTGCACCCATCTAAATGTTATGTATCTTCACCCGCACCCATTAATATAAATACCTAGCAACGCAAGTTAATAAATTGTTTTAGAATGAAATGTTTACTTTTATACCTATATTCATGTGTTACAAAATAAGTTTATATGGTTCCATAATCACGTGAAATGATTTCTTAGTAAGCGTCGAACTAAATTATTAGTGGTCATATTCATGTCTGGAAGATAAACAAGGGAGACATATTTCCTCTATAGTCAAATGTGAGAAAATAACATTGGGGTCCCTTTTAGTAGATGAGTATTTTAGATAAGGGATTGCAAATATTGATCTATAAGAGTTTTCATTGTAACTTTCTTGTGGGCGTTTGGGATTATAGGAAACTTGGGTTATCTGTGTCACTTGGGGAAATTAAGTGGTCATGTGGATAAGTAGCTAGATAAATAAATAAACATATCATGGGTAGAGTAGATTGGAATTTGTGTCTATTGCTTTTAGTTATTTGAAATTATTATTTTGTATGGATAAATTGAATGATTGTAAGACAAAACATGATATCCAACATTTCTAAACAATTCATGGTATCTGACATGGTATAGAAATATGAAGTGATACCTCATCTAGGTAAAGTCTAGTAAAATGTGATTGAATCATTAGCTAATCAGTATTTTGAGTACGGGGCAATAGATCGTTGAAGAATTTTATGTTGGGAGTTGCATATTTTGTATTAACTTAGGTATGACATTCATTATGGAAGTGTTATAAACTTGAATCAACGTAATAAATTATTCCTTGAATTGAGTTTTCATTCTTAATTATTTCATTTGGATTGTTAGCTAGTGGATCACTTTATGACAATTTGAGTGTCTAATCATGGATTGTTATTTAGAACCTTGAGATTGTAATTGTTTTGTTGTTGAGTAGGTTGTTTTTTTATTTGGGAATATAAATGGATTATTGTTGTTGTTGTTGTCATGTTACTAAATTTGTGAAGGTGATTTACGTACCACTTTAAGGGGTTCTTGTGAGGAGAAAATTGAGGTCTCCCGTGGAACGCCTAGTTGGTGGCTTTTGGATGTTGAGTGATTTTTGTTGAATTAAAGGTTGATTTTCTTCTATGATTTCTTTTTGAGGTGATGCCATTGTTGATATATGGATTGTATTTTTTTTTTAGAGTTGATTGATTTGTGGATGGGGTTTGATGAAACTTACTTTGTGTGGCTTTTCGGAGTTAATCTCATATTTGAGGGAAATTTTATCCTTGTGTTGGAATTGTTGGGGAAATACTTGTGTTGCTTCATTTTACCCTTGTTTGTGGGTTTTCATTCTTTTTGGCTTCCAGAGGCTTGAGATGATTGTCAGTTGATGTTCTCTCTTTATGTGCCTTGAAGTGGCAAGTGTTTTTGGTTCATGATTTTGAAAGGGTTGTACGAGAATTGTTGAGACTCTGATTTTGTACTTGTTAGCGAGATGGGTAATGCCTCGCATGCTTTTATGTTGTGATTCTTTGTTCAAATTATGATGGTACAACCCTTGGTTTTTATGTTGTTGGGTCTCTAGGGAGAGTGGCTCCTCATGGGGGCCGGTGCCCTGCTTAAGGGGAAGGGCACAGGATAACCCACGAGTGAGTTAGTAATCAAGTGAAAACCTAATAATTAACCTAGGTGGGTAGGGTAGTAATATCATTACAAGATTTAATAAATGGATGCCTCATCTTCATTAGTGCTTCCACAGACTAATGGAAGGCTGAGAAGGCCGTGGTTGGCAAGGTCGTGACCTCGTCTTCATGAGAGGTCTACGGCTCCGCATGAGTCACCCTATGGACCGACACCTCTAGTTTGGGGAGGAAGAGCACAAGACAGCCATAGATGGGACCGTCGCCTCCAGTTGGGAGGAAGAGCATAGGACAGCCCATGTAGGACTATGCGATGACACTCTCCCCTAGTTGCCCATGTGTTTTATTTTCTTGTGTTCCTCTGGAAGTAGGTAATGGGAGATTGGTTAAGTTTGTTGTTTATATTGACTTAAATCGATTTATGATTATTGTTTTAATTCATCTTTGGTGTACTTTGTGGCCTTGTATGATCTCATTGATATTTATGACCTTGTACTCTTATGGTGCTGTGATACGATGTTATTGTATTGTTTAATTGCAATTTGGAATTTTATTATGTTTATTATTTTAGATTGATTTGGAAGTGTTTCATGATCATCCCTTGGTTACTTGTTCACTGGTCATTGCTTTGATTTATGTGATGAGTATTATGACTTTAAGTTATTATGTTGACTCTTGTAATTCTTGAGTTTTATGATACTTTTGTATGGCGTTGAGTCTTGTGGTTCCCTATTTGGATGTTCTTGGTTGCGGTCTCTTTCTTGTTAGATCCTAGCATGGGGGGTGGGTCTTCAGACTCACATGGTCAGGTGGAACATGCTAAGCACCCCATTGGGTCCCCAGTCGAGGATTGAGAGGTGCAGATTGGTGCTATTGTAGCGACTTCAGAGTTATATCTGTCTTGGAGCCAGTTATGATATTGTGCATTATGTTATCTTGTTGTATGGTTTCTATTCTTGATTGGAAACACTTTTGTATCATTGTACCTCTAGAACATTGTACTGTAATGTAATGTTAAACTCGGTGTGATTATTGGCCATGGCAGTTGTTGTTCATTGTGTTAAGTTAATTATGCATATGTTTGTATTTATGTACTCAGATGGTTTCTTTTCAATGATTATCATGTATGTGTTATATTTGTTAATTTTTATTTTGTTATGGGTTATATCTTTGGATATTATTCTTTATTGTCATTGTGTGGATCTCAGTCTCATAATGACTCCTTGTGTACCCCAAGGGATGTATATGTTAATGAATCTACTTAAATGAAATTCATGTCATGTCTTAATGTGTATTACGTGCATGTTATGTTAATTTTTTTTTTTAAAAAAATTGTGCTATAATCATTGTTATTTGTCCTTTGGGGTTCGCACGACGAGGCATTACAACAATTGACACTGTAGGTGACATTGCGGCTGCCACCACTAGGATATCTGATGATCGTGTAGGTTAGTATTTGATGTCTAGACATTCCTGATCCACACCATTTTTAGCACAGTGGACCACCATGGATCCTTTTATAGTGGTAGGCATCCCTACTCCTACACAGCTTGATGCACTTACATGAGATATAACATGCATGACTCTACATTGTTTGGCTGAGGACCTGTTGGAGGCATATGCCCACATTGCATCAGACAATGGGATCAATATAGAGCATGTTAGAGATCATTTGAGATGCAGAGGTCGTTCAGTTCTAGGATCCCATCAATCTTAGCCAAGCACTAGTGTGCATCAGGATCCACCTAGAGTTCATTCGGCAGTTGCACAGACTATGGGTTTTACTGATATGTTGATTGGTTCTGGTTCATCATCGCCGATGCCATCTCACCTTCATAGTCCTCTACATTCATCATTTGTGGCATGGCATGGGATAGATCAGATGGATGCAGATGTTGATTCATCGCTTGACTGTTTGGTAGATATGGTGGAGGCAACTATTTCAGAGGACTTCAGTCATCCGATATTAGATGGTGTGCATGTATTTGTGCATGTGCATGTTTCAATTATTTTTTCATTATTTTTTATTTGTATTTTTAACTAGATATTCATGTAAGTTGATATATATATGTATATATATTGTTATAGGTGGACATACCTCATATCACTCCTAGCCTTGGTCTAGATTGTGTGCATGATTGATGTGACTCTGTGGATGAATCTGCTGCTAGTGGACATGTGAGTTTTACATTTTTATATAATCACACGTGTATATGTACATGCAATATTTATGTATGCATAGATCTAGATTGATATTTAAAAATACAAGTTCATTTAAAAATAACTTTCATAAAATTTATTTAATATAAATTATATGTATTTAACACATCCTATACACAATTTTATTTGCAGGGCTCAACACATCCATCAAAGTAGGACCGTTCTCATTCAGATGGCCATTCGACTAGGAGTAGACATTCATATTAGGCCATGCACACTAGAATTATGATCTTTACCACATGTATTTGCTTATATGATGATCTTTAGTATTTGAGATTTGATGATCTCTAACTTACATTTTCTTATTTGTTGATCTTTAGTATTTGACATTGGATGATCTTTACTTTAAATTTTTCTTATATGATATGTACATATATTTTCTTATATGATATATACATACATTTACCTCTTTGCTTATAATGTGTTATGTTTACATGTATTGAACCCCTTTACATGTATGTACATGTGTTTGCTTATGGTTTAAACATATTTACACATAATATATGTATGCATTTTCTTTAAATATTCAATATACATACATGTTTTCTTATTTTATGATCTCTTACAACTTACATTTCCTTATATTCAATATACATTTGATCTCTAGTAGAATTTTAGGAAATCAATGCCACTTTTTAATTAAGTTCATTCATGCTGATCACAATAAATATTTTTTTAAAAATGACTTAAGCAACATGAACCATTGAGTTGCGAACAAGATATAATATTTTTGACAAGTAACTTGAAATTCAATTCAAATATAATTAAGAGAATTCAATTCAAATTATACCTCTATTATACATTTTTGACAAGTAACTTGAAATTCAATTCAAATATAATTAAGAAAATTTAATTCAAATTATACCTCTATTATACATTTTTGACAAGTAACTTGAAATTCAATTCAAATATAATTAAGAAAATTCAATTCAAATTATACCTCTAATATACATTTTGACACTTTAACAAAATTCTAAAATTACTAGATATGTTGTGCATACCTATGAATTAAATAACAACAAACTCCACAATGAAATAACTTGTTTGTTTACTACTTGATTCATTTAAAATAGGATCTAGTTATTCCATGTACACTAGAATAATTTTTCCCATCCCATATGCATATAAATAGAAGCTTATTTTCATTATTCGATATCAAATTGCAAGATTAATTCTCATTTATATCACTTGGAGCGCAAATTTTGGAGAAGTTTTTGCACATTTATCAAGGAGGAAAATATTGGAGCTTGACAAATTTTCATTTTTATCAATCAAGGAAAAATTTGGAGGAGAATTTAACTAAGTTGGTAGAGGACTTGTTTTGAGTCATCTTTAAGTTGAAGAAGAAATGGGACAACAAAGAAAAAGAAAAAATGCGTCTCAATGAAAATTGTCAAAAGAAGAAGAACAAAAGAGGCGTGAACAAAACTTGGAAAATTATCATAGAAAGAAACAAGGTACATACTTGTTTCTTCTCTCTCTCACTCTCAAGTGTGTGTTTAGGACTTTTACTTTGAAAAAACATGAGTATTCATTTGATGGGATGGAATCCATAATGTGCATTACTCCACCCAATAATTTGGTTAGTACACCTAAACATAAATTTGTATGTGCATACATTTTGCATTGGCTTTCTTATTAAAATTAGAAATGTTTAATGTATGACCATTTTTAACTTACAATACCCCAACTTAAAATGTACTCTTAAACTAAAATATTGTACATTAAATCCTTCCCTACAAACCTTACACTTATCTTTTACCAATACCTTTGTTTAATGTTTTTGTCATCACATTATCATTGTTGAGTATTGCATCTACACAATTTTCTCTTTACTTTGTTCATGAAGAAAATGATAGTGTACTTCAATACATGCTTAGTTCTCCAATGAAACCTTAAATTTTGTGTCCCTCACTATGCCACTTTGATTTTCATAATTTTTTCAACCACATTAATTATTTTATGGCTTTGAAAATTCCTATATATTCTAACTTTGCACTTTGAAAGAAACCATTATTTTTTCTTAATTATTCATGAAACTACACTTTCATGTACAATGAAGTAACATTCTAATGTTGATATTTGGTGATCAATATCCCTATCCAATCTACATTGCAACATCTAATTAGCTTAATATTTTTCTAAACTCCCATTGAATTTAATCTAATGATCAATAGTTCCTTAAAATATTTTTTAAATATTTTAATAAATGCCCAATTCTAAGCTCTAGAATTATTTGAAAATTAGAACTCAAATTATACTTAAAGCCAATGCAATGTTAGTTTTTCTAGAGACTAACACATGTATACATCAAAACTCAAGCTGTATGGTGCCAAGGAACAATAGTTATATACGATAGATTATTCTTTAAATTATGTCTCAACACATATTTTTTGTGAAGGTTTCTAACCATCATTGCACTTGAATGACTATAAATACTTTTAAATGTCCTCAAGTCATCTTGGTCATGCAAGTTGCAATGTTTATCTGATCCTTGACTCCAATTCCTTAAGCCAATTCTTTTTGTTTCAATATAATTTTTGTTTGGTTTTAGATGATTATTTGGGTTGTGTTTTATGTCCCATAAATTTTTAACTTTTTTCATCTTAGCATGATATTGGAAATTTATTTGAAACCTTGAAACATATTATAGCCCAATTTTTTTGGGGTTCTTTGGATCACCTTGTTATACTCTAAGGGTTTCCTTTGCTATATCACTAGCCTAAAAGTTCTAAGTCACTTGTATGCATAATCCTCAAACTTTGATGCTTGGCATGGAATTTGACCTATGTGTATCCTATCCTTGGCTATGCATTTATGGATTTTTTTTCATACATGTGCATGTAGTTTTTTTGTGTCTTTGGTCTTTTCTTGTCATCACTTCAATGTTCTCATTATTTTTTATTTTTTATGCTCTAGGGATTCCTCAAGCTAGAGTCGAGCCAAATCTAGATATTGGATCAAACGAATCTGTTGAAGAACACATGGACCTTGAAGTTAGGAAGGAGACCCAAGTTCAAACAATGCTTGTTGGAGAGGGGTCAAGATCACTTCCTTCTACTGGTATGGATGAGCATATAAAACTAGCACAAAATTCTCTCACTTATAGAATCATGTCTTATTAGTTTGTTTGCTTGCATACATAAACTTCACTTATATAACATCATTTGTCACTTTTGTTTGCAAAATATTTGTGACATGTAGGAAGGGCTCAACAAGCAGGAAGTTTGCATGCTCAAGTCGAGCCAAATCTAGACATTGGATCAAATGAATCCACTCAAGAATGCATGGTCCTTGAAGATAGGGAGGAGGCACAAGTTCAAACAATGCATGTTGGAGAGGGGTCGGGATCACTTCCTCCTACTGGTATGGATGAGCATATAAAACTAGCTGAGAAGGTGAGGAAATAGATTTCTCATAGAAATTTAGATCATTTACTTGAAATGGATATGGAGAAATTAAAATATTATGCCAACTAGACTTATAATAAGAGAAAGAGGTCAATGACTAAATCTGTAAATGGAATGATCAATCATCATTTCAATCATCTTGATACACTTGAAAAAACCCAATTGTTATCATGTTTACTTCTTCGTGATGAGCTCAAAGAGTCATTATAATTGTTGGGTGTACATTCAACATCAAATAAGAAGAAAAACATGGGATTACAAAAGGATATTGTTGAAAATGTTAAAAAGGGTTTAGATTCCATTGGGAAAGGGTCTTGATCAGTGGATAAGGCCACTACAAGAAGGGTGATGTTGACATCTATTGTACATCAAGATATAGCAAGAAAAAGAAAAATGTTTGCACTTTCAACTGAAATTGGTTATAGTAGAACCACATTGATAAAATATGAGAAAAAGAGAGTTTTTGGATGAGATTTTAGAAGGAAATTGGGAAATTATGTATAGAGCTCCCCATTTTGACAGGATTAAAGATGTTGTTAGGAACTTGGTCTCAGGTTTTTGGCATGATCAAACTTGTCCATCATTAAAATACTAAAGATGTTATGAGAGACAGGATTGGACCTAGTATTTATGAAAATCATATAAAAAATTGGCTAAACATAACACAATTTGAGATGTATATGAACTTTTGTAATGCATATCCTCATATAAAGATTGGGAAAACAATGTTTCAAAGGTTAAAGCCATATTATGTGAAGATAAACAAGTTTTTTGAAACTTGTAGTTGTTGTTATCATATTGAATTTGATCTCTACTATCAGGTGTTTCGAAAGATGAGAGAAGAAAGATGTGGGTTTCAAAATGAACCTCCTAAACAGGAAAGTTTTTTCATAAAGTCTATATTATGTGATCATGAAAATGGACCTCAAATAAACTGCATAAAAGGAATTTGTGAGACATGTGGAAATTTGGCTAAATTTCCTTCAAGAATTGAGGATACTGACCTAACAAAGGCAGTAAATCGCAAGAGGTAAGTACTATTTTTAGAGAGTTTATTTGTTTCAATTTCTCATAGATTGTTATTTGGATTCTCTTTGATGTAATGTTTCATTGATTGTGTTGTTTATTAGTTATTCACATATTTTACTCACACAGGTACAAGTATGTAATGTAATGCCCCGCCACGCAACCCTAGGGGAAGTTGCAAGCTACTAAACAAATGCACAATTTTTTTATTTTTTTGTTTAATTACAAATACATGTAAGATTACAACACAAAGCCAACAATCCCCTAAGGTTACGAGAAAAAGATTATTTAAATCACAAATTAAAACAACATGCATGAAATGAAACATAACAACATTCACTTAAATAATTAAAGCACATACATTCCATACATGAGATTTTCATTTAAGACCATGAGATCCTTCATGGTTACCAATAACAAAAGTTTTACAATTACAATTACATCACTCATTCCCAGAATGAGGTAAATCAATAACATGATAGCTTAATTACAATTTCCACCTCGATAACAATGAGGGGTAAAAATAATACAAGAATGACTAACATAAAAGAACCAAGGCAGCAACTGGATTCCACGAGCTCTCCAATATGAAAGCCTCATCCACATGAGCAAGAGCCAAAAAAAAACGGAGTAAGGTGCACATTCCACCCAACCAAGTGATACCCGAAGGCTCACCCCCCATGCTAGGAGATAGTAACAAGGATTTTAGGTCAAGACCAACAACCTCTAAACATAGGCAACATGACTCAACAGAAAAAGATGCGAACATGACATCACATGACAAAAGGTTACAATGCTTCCAAGCTTTAAGTAAATGATCACATCATGAATACAGACATATTGTTGACTTAGGAGAAGTGTCATCACAATGTCGCATGGGATATCTTGGCAAGTCTTCCTAGGTCCCGACCCCCATCTCGAGATATCCTGGTAACCTCTAACGACTCTCGGCCCCACATGCAAACCAATGCAGAATCAGTTATCTTTTGAAGGGACAAGATAATGATCTTGCCATTCCAGGCCTTCTCATCTCATCCCAAGTCTTTACAAGCACTTGCGTCCATGAGCGAGGCAAAATTAATCTTTTTAAATGTTGGTACCACCTACACTAATCAATTGGTTTAAGTTTTCACTGAATTAACTAAATTACATTGAGATCTCCTGGCACCACTTTGTGTGCTGGCCCTCAATGTAAGCCACTTATCTAAGACAACACGTGGAACTATACCACAACCAAAGGGTACTCAAGTGCAACCTAGGGATAATGAATCCCTAATCATGACATGAAGTCAACATAGCCCATTCATGATAATCGGGTACAACACTGGACACAATTACGCACTACCCAAGGCAAACAAGGTCGACTGACATGACAACAACCCTAAAACATAGTAGACGGTTCTATCTGGAAGACTTACAAAATCTGACTCAAATTCCAACAAGAATGGACGCCCAACGATGAAAAGAGGCTTGCAAACAATATAAGGTAATCTACATTAGGATTTCGTAAATCCAATCATTCATCGCATTAGTACACTTAATCAAATTAAATAAATTATGTTCTTGCACAATCACATAAGAGTTTGACTATTCGTTTGATTCTTGTTGACGCAATACACACAATAAATTAAATCAATCTTTCTTTTGATATACAATGATTTTCCATAAACAAATTTTCATCTTTCCCTTTACAAATACCTTTTCTCTTTTTAAAAAGAATAATTCACATTTAAATATAAATATAAATATATATATATATATATTTTAAATATCTATGTAATCAAATATATACACTCGATATATATATATATATATATTTTAAAATACATATATAATTAATATTTAAATATAAATGATAATCACTTAAGCATACATTAAAATATAATATAAATATATTATAATACATATATTATATATAAATAATTTTAAATTATTATATACAACATATATATTAGAATATATATATAAATTATATTTTAATTGCTAAAATAAAACATTGATTTCCAAATTTCATATTATAAATATTAAATATAAAACATATAATATAAAATATATTATATACTTTATATTTAATAAATATAATAAATATAATTAAAAAATGGATTTTATATTTCATAAAGCACGACTATTAGGGTTCGGCTACGCCCTGCCCTTAATAGGGGACACAACCCCCATGAATAGGGGCGACAACCTATGTAGGCAGCGATGGCGTTGCCTCCACAAGCGGTCGTTGCCATCCATGGGGGTGGCGATAGGGGTGGGATCCCCTCCCTTAAACCCTCGCGCCAGTAAACAAATCCACAATAAAAATAAAATAAAATAATGACTGGTAATGACTGGTAAACACAGAATACAGTCATAAGAAAATTTCTTTCCCAGAAACTCAAAAGAAATACAAATTTCAATGTAAATACATATATATTTATATATGTGTATATATATATATTTGTACAATAGGGTATATATATATACACATATATAAATATATAACCAAAATTAACATAGGGAGGAATCAAATAACCAAAATTTCTCCATACCCAGATTGGGCAAATGCTCAATCTTGAACCAGAATGTATTGAAATTGAATTTATATGATTTTATCCCAACCATATAAAGATTTATCAATCCTTGCAAATTTAAATGGAGATTTTTCCAAAGCAAAAAAATTCCACAAACAAGTTTTCCATTTGAATTCTCCATGCTTGTTTCAAATTTTCTGTTGAAAGTTTGATAATGAGATTTGAATCCTTTTTTTTTTGTTTCCACAATATTTTGAAATTTTTTTTGTTCAAGTTTGAATGGAGATTTTATCATGGGTTTTAAATCAGAATTTGAATTCCATAAATAGTTTGAACAATTTCAAAACAAAAATTTTCAAAATAATATTTGCACAATAAGGAAAGCATGGAACCTTGTGTTTTTCTCCAAGCTTTAAAATCCTTCAATGGAGGTTTTCCCTTTTGTTTTCCAATTCAGCTTCACCCAAATCTTCAATCTTTCTTTCCAAATTTTCTTCAAAAATTCAATCCAAGTTTTTTTGCTCTCCCCAAAAATTCAAAAATTAATAATTCAAAATAAAAATGAATTTCCTTATACCATTCCTTCTCCAAATTTGTCAAACCCCTAATTTTGAACTCACCCACTAAAATTGATTGCTAAACTAGATATTTTATTTTTCGCAATTTAATAAAACAATTTCCATTTTCTATTGCATTTGCATAATATTTATTTAAAACAAAGTTCTATTTTGCCACAAAATGATAATTACATTTTTTTTTCTTTTTTTTTCTTTTCACAAAATTGAATTTACCCATTTACATAGAAATAATTTTTATTTTATTTTATTTCAAAAAAGAGGAATGCAAGGCAATTTCTATTTTTTTGATTTGTCTCAATATTTAATAATGCTAGCACAATTAATCTAATTTAATTAATCAATAAATAAATCTAATTCCTTATTAGATTATTTTATTGATTGAATTAAATTAGCTAATTAATTAATTAGCTCTCATCTATTTATTTTGACAATGAAATTAAATAAAACAAACACCATTTTTTTCTTGCAAATTTAAATATGCAAGCAAGGAGAGAAGAGGCAACAAAGAAAATAACTTATCCCTACTAACAACCCGACGATACAGTATGGCTAGGGTGATGTCACGACACAGAAAACCTAGCTACTATCTCCCAATTGTTTTCCATTGGACAAGGGACATGCTCAAACTTGTGGAACCAGGTGGAGTCAATGTCCTGTACTTGCATCCTGCACACAATACGAGTGTCGAAACATGCATATATATATATATATAAACACACCGTGAAGAGGAAATCATGGAATCATAGGGTGCTTGCATGCGAGTGATGTGATCCCGTCCCCTTCACCAATACAATATCGCTAACTGACGCATCTAATCATCACTGATATAATCAAAGCATAAACATCAATAATTCACATACATGCTAATTTAATCCATAATATGAAATAATAATAAATCTGATTAAAGTGCCATCACATCAAAACATAATGTTTACATCGCTTAACAATTAGTGGACAAAAGTAATTAAGTTTATACCCAACGTGCTAACAAAGCAAAACATACATAACAAAAATTGTTCGATCAAAAGAACAAAATGGAGGGGTGTTACATGTAAAGTTGCAAACAAATTTTGGGAAAGAATCCACAAGGTTGAACTATGTAGAAGAGGAGATTCCCATTGGAAAATTTATGGAAGATTTTCAAAAATTGATACGACCATACATACAAAATTCCTTTTTTGCTAAGTGGCAAGCACAACAATTCCAAAAATTGAGAGATACTTTCCCACGTGGAACAGTTCTATCATGAGTAGTTGACTTTGCAGAAAATCACTCCTTTGTACATCAAAAGGAGATTCAATCAAAGTATTACTTTTCAAAGCATATCACTATTATGGTTCATGTGTGTTATCAACATGCACAATCAGAATTGGATGTTGTTGAGAGTACAGATGAAGAACGAGCCATTAAGATAGAATATCACTTTTGTATTAGTGACGATAAAGAGCATGACACACTTTTTGTACAACATTGATTTACAATGTTTATTGAGAATTTGAGAAGTAGGGATGTAAAATTTGAGAATCATTTTGTATGGTCAGATGGATGTGCGGCACAATTCAAATCTTCACGACCATTCTATGCACTTTGCAGATATCATAAAATCTACAAAATACCACATGTTTGGAGTTTTTTTTAGAGTGGGCATGGAAAGGGTGAGCATGATGGAGCAGGAGCTTGCATCAAACGAGCTTTAAGAAAGCATCAAATGAGTTATC
>VDFB02145177.1:58896-77476 GCA_007258455.2 Sequoia sempervirens
TATTTTGCATCATCTTCAAATTCCTCATGGTTTAATCGCTATAGGTGCTCGAATGTGGACATTTTGTTAAAAAAAAAATATCAGTGTCTAATTTGGCCAAAAATTGTAAACCACTATTGTGGGATCACCCTATTATCAGTCCATTATCAAGAACTATACTCACCATATTTTGACTGTAGTAGTCTATTTACAGGTTACAAACTCCTGCTACAACAAAATCTTGATTATCATCTTGTGGTTAATCACCAATTTTCTCAAAAGGCTTCATAATACTCACCCATCTGACCATGAAAGTCACCAAACCTATCTTATACACCTTAACCAAATTTAGTAACATCAATCACATCATTAGTTTGATAGTAACCAAGCACTCAATATCATCCTTTCCACTGTTTAAACAAACATCTTTGTTTTGATTAGACAATATCATATTCCTCTAGTAGGTCTGTCAACCATTGAATCAGGTAGTTACATTCCTATCTCAAAGGTTATTTAAAAACTCAATGCACATTTAGAAACAATTTCTAGCACATCACAACATATCAAAGTTCTTAGATGTTTGAAATAAAGAAAATCATTAGATTTCAGACTGTCCCCTAAAGAAATGCTAGTAGATTAGGCCTGTTTTACAAAGGAGACCCCTTCAAAGCCATTCCAAATCACTCAAAACCTCAAAATAGTCTTCAATCATGTCTTATAACTCAAAATTTCACCATTTATAGGGATTGAAAACCATGAAAATGTTTTGATCCAATAAACCCTCGTTTATAGGGTGTAAAAGCACAAATCAAGGAGGGTTTTGTGAAAAATACTCTTGCAAACCTCTATTTCTCTGGCCACCACCTAGAACATGAATTTTTATGTCTTCCAAGACTTTCTACATCATTTCCAAGCCTCTGCAAGCTTTATTTATTCATGACCCATGATTGTAGCATCACTTTGTGTAGGAAAATCCTCTATTTTCTAGTGTAGCAGCAACTCCACCATGGTATTCTTACTTTCCCTGCACTTACAATCATCAAAACATGAAAAAAATCCTAACATTAACCTACTCCACCAATTTACTTGACCTACATTGGTGGAGTAGTGAAGAAAAACACTATTGGACTCTCAAACTTGCTTCTAAAAGGACTCTACCGGGCACTGAAAACTGCCTCTTATTCTTTTGTTTCCTAAAACCAACCAAGTCCAACTCTTGAAATTGGAAACTAAATCCTCTTTACATGTATTCACACTATGATTTAACTTTGGGTGTTCCTAAATTACCAACACAAGAAAACAAAACAATATAGAGTAATGTTGCAAACTCAGAAACATGGAATTTTTATTTCAAAATCTAATTACAAGAACACAAACTTCTTCTTTTTCTCACCTTTACATGCCTTTTAAAGATATTTCCTTTTCCATAACTGTATTTCCATCGGTTGAAACTACCACTTTTAACCCTTAATATGCTTGATTTCCTTGTTTTTGTCAATTTAACAACTTTTAACAATATTACATTATTGCATTATTTGCATTTTCCCACTTTGACCACCTAGAACTTACCCATAACCTTAAATACATTCAAATAAGACCTCATATGACCTTGAACATGCTTTACATCATTTTTCCATGACCTTTTGTGATTGACTGAATACAAATTTGAACACTTATCCCTTTTGCAAAATTGAAAAGTATTTGATGACCTAGGTGCTCCTGCACCAACATCTGACCCAATTGAATCAGGAGAAGATCAAATTGAATAAGCAACTAAAATTTCTCTCTTTTCATCAAAAATCACATTGTTTCATTTGCAAACCACAAGGAAGAAACAAGCCAACTCATTTCAATACTTCTTCTTATCATCCTCAGGCTTCAAACATCTTATTTATCAACAAAAATGACTGATCCGTGAACAAGAAACCTAATTAGAGTCACTAAACAATCCACTCTTTCATCATTCACCAAGGCACCCTTCCACTCAATTTGCTTTACCTAGGAAAAATAACCAAAAACCAATCTTTCATGTTACAACCTATATCCATCAGATCCTAACACACCTTTGTCATCATTAATTTAAATGAATTTAAAGAAAAAACCTGATAAAGAGCTCTAAATCTTTCAATTCCTTAAAAAACTGACCAAATTTTCACTTTTACCAACTAGTTCCTCAAGACCAAGATACTAGAATCAACCATTTACACGTCAATCATTTCATCTAACTTCCAAGACATTACTCACATCATGTTTATTGACTAAGCTTATTCTACATATGCACAAATCAAGCCCTACAAAGGAGGGTTTATTGTATAAGGTACTTACAAACCTTAAATACTCCTGCCACCACCACAAACACCATGGAAATATCTTTCATAAGCTTTAGAAATGATGCAAAGTGGCAGGGAAGGAAAACTCATAATCACAAATGGAAAAGTCACTCCACTGAATGCTTCTCTCAAATACTCTCATGAGTCCTAAACTCCACTATTCTTTAAGAGATCAACCCCACACACCTAGGGTTCACAACTCAGACCACTCAAAAATCTTGAAAACATTTGGATCATGTCTCATTAAGTCAAAAAAAGGTTTAACAACCCTCTAGCATTTAGGTTTGAACAAACACCCATCACTATGGTGACTTAGAGGTCTCACTCTCTCTTAAGGCTTGTAGCCCTTGCCTGGTAGGACAGTCAAAATAAAAAACACAAGGAAGATTGTTAAGACACCAAACCTATGGATTCAAACCCCTAATATGGACCCATACAAGGTTCCAAAACCCTTGCTCTTGATTGTCAAAACATCACTCACAATGGCCCTTTCTACCGCTGCTCCAAAAGGCCTAATTCACAGACCTACACCTAGGTATTGACTATCTAGGATCTCCCCTTCACCTCAAAGCCAAAATTCAGACTCCTACAGGTTCTCCACACCTATTTCCACCATTCCTAAGTGCCTCTTAAATAGATTCTTCAAAATCAAGAAAAAACTCTTTTTTTTGCTTGTCAATTATGCTTGCCACATAGAGATGTCAAGCCAAAATTCATGCACAACGTCAAACAATGAGCCTGTCATTCTCCAAAACATTGAGGAAATGATATTACAACCTTATATCTTCCATCCCACTGAGATTTAGCAATTTTACAATGTGGGAATGGAAGAAATATACATTTTTCACCCAAAACCCTGATTTTAAGGGTTTTCAGACCACCTGATAGAGAAATTGGAATATCTCCCTTGATACTCAATGAAATATCACCACTCCAATTCCAAAGTAAATCTTATTCAATTACCTATCCAACCATTATAGTCTTGGAGCATGAAATTGAACATACATTATGTACCAAGTATGGGATCAACAAATTCTTTTGAAAAACATAGGAAAAACAACAAACTTCTTATTGAAACTTCTTCAAAAAATAAACATCAACCTTGCCTCGACCAAGAGAGGCATATTTGAAGTCTTAAAAACTCCCTCAACATTCTTGCAACTGTCTTTTGAAAAGAGAGACATTGGGAAACATCTAATCTCATGCTTTGACTTCTAATTGCCTAGTTAAGGCAAATGTGAGCAACTTCTACCAACTCGACCACAAAGAGCCTTCCAAAATGTGTCAAAGGCATTTAAAACCTTGTCAAAAATTAAGGTGACTCCCCTCAAGTTTCTAGATGCAACAAGGAATCCTTTTTCCTTATTTTTCCAAGATGCACTAGACTTACAAAGGAGGATGGAGACCTTGTTGTACAAAGAAGTTGGTCACCAAGACCAAAAAATCAACCAAAAACCTAGAAGACCTACTAAAAAGAATTGAAATGGTCCATAAGACCATATTCCATCCATAAACCAAGAAAAAAAACATGACAAATTATTCTAGGTCCCTTAGACCCATGGGTGCTCCTACACCATACTCCCAAGCAAGAAAAAGATCTCAAGTCCTCTTTGAGATCAGGTCTTCTATAGTAGTTCCATGCTATTTAATATAATTTTATAACATCCATGTTGCATCCTCTTTAGGTAGACCTTTCCATTTGAGCAGGTATTCCTTGTAAACTTTCCTTCTAGTCTTCTTTGTCTCCTTGGTGTATAGGATGCATTCAAGAGTCATAGGTTGGCTGGGGAGTAGTTCCTTCACCCAATCTTCATACTCCATTGCTGTTTTACCTCCTCCATCACCTGCATTCACAAAAGCTTTGAAAGGATACAAGTCAGAAATGTTGAAGATAGGAGAGATTTCCACCCCAGGAGGTAGTTCTATTTCATAAGCATTTTGGCCAAATTTGTAGACCACCTTGCAAGGTCCTATCTTCTTCATCATGAGTTTGGTATACTTTCCTTTTGGAAGTCTCTCCTTCTTCAAGTGTTCCATCACCAAGTCTCCAACCTTGAATTGGACATTCCTCTTCTTTAAATCTTCCTTTTCCTTATACTTCTCAACATTCTTTTGAAGGGTTTCCTTCACTTGTTGATGAATATCCTTGATTGTAACAACAAAGTCCTCACCTTCAGCACTAATCTTAGCAACTCCTTGTAGATCTCTTAGTTCATAGACCCCTCTCGGGTGCATACCATAAACTAATTCAAAACGGCTTCTACCAATGCTCCTATTCATGGAGTCATTAAATGAAAATTTAGCCTAAGGTAAAATCAGATCCCAAGCTTGTCCATGCTCCTTGGTAACGCATCTTAAGAGGCTTCCCAATGATCTATTCACCACTTCAATTTTTCCATCCATTTGTGGATGGTATGCTGAACTAAAGGATAGATTTTTGCCTTGAGTTTCTTCCACAAGATCTTCCAAAAATGACCAATGAATTTAGAATCCCTGTCAGAAACAATTCTTAAAGGTAGTCCATGTATCCTAAACACCTCCTTAAAGAAGAGTCCTGCTATATGAGATGCATCATTGGTGCATTTGCAAGGAAGAAAATGTGCCATCTTACTAAATCTATCAACTACCACAACGATACTATCAAAACCTCTTTGGGTTCTAGGCAACCCCAAGAAAAAGTCCATACTTACACACTCCCAAGGCCCATTGGGAATGGGAAGTGGCTGATAGAGTCTTGCATTTGATGAAGTTCCCTTTTTCCTTTGACATATTGTGCAGCCTTCCACATACCTTCTCACATCCACCTGCAACTTTGGCCAATATTAAAATCTCCTAACTTGTTCCAAGGTCTTGCCAAGGCCAAAGTGACCTCCAAGAATCTCATTGTGTTTCTCCTTTATGATATTCTGCCTCATTGAGCATTTACACACACACAATTGGCTTCCTTTGAAGAGAAAACCATTCTGCAATAAAAGATTAGAGAATTCACCATGAAAAGAATTCAAATGCTGCTCACAAAAATTGTATACCTCCTTGAAATTTGAATCTTCATGATACATATCCTTCAATGCTTCAAGCCCCATGCTTTGGAGTTGGATCTCTTGCACTACAAGTGCCCTTCTACTGAGAGAATTTGCCACCTTATTTCCTTGGACCTTCTTATGCTTTATTGTGAAAGTATAGGCTTGCAAAGACTCTACCCACTTCATGTGCCTATGACTAAGTTTGTCCTGTGCATTCAAAAAACTCAAGGCATGATTATCAGTATAAACAACAAATTATTTAGGTAACAAGTAGTGCCTCCAATTTTTGAGGGCTTGGACCATAACATACAATTCCAAATCATAGGAAGAATACTTCCTCTTTGTTTCTTTCAACATCTCACTATAAAATGCAACCGGTCTGCCTTCTTGGCTCAAAACAACCCCTATTGCTTGATTGCTAGCATCACACTCAATGGTAAAAACTTTATCAAAATCAGGGAGCACAAGTATAGGCTGTTGTTCTACTCTCATTTTTCAGATATTCAAACCCTTTATCAACCTCATTGGTCCAAGAAAACTTACCTTTGTTACCTCCTTTGATGGTGTCCAAGATTGGTGCACAAATTTTGCTAAAGTTCTTGATGAAATTTCTATAAAAGCTTGCAAATCCATGGAAGCTTCTCACATCTCCCATGGATTTTGGTGTTGGAAAAGTAAGAATAGCATCCACCTTTGAAGGATCCATCTTCAAACTTCCCTTGGAGATGACAAAACCAAGGTAGACTAGTTCTTCCTTCATGAATTCACACTTTTCCATGTTGATCAACAACTTCTCCTCTTGTAACCTCCTTAGTACCATGTCAAGGTAATTCAAATGTTCTTCTTTAGACCTGCTAAACACAAGGATGTCATCTAAATAAACTACAACAAACTTTCCAATGAAAGGTCTCAATACCTCATCCATAAGGCGCATAAATGTACTAGGGGAATTTGATAACCCAAAGGGCATCACCAACCACTCATATATCCCTTCATTAGTCTTAAAATATGTCTTCTATTCACCCCCCTCTCTGATCCTTACCTGATGGTGCCTGCTCTTTAGATCAATCTTGGAAAAGCAAGATGCTCCTGATAGACAATCCATGAGGTGCTCCATTCTTGGCATCGGGAACCTATACCTGATTGTGATCCTATTAATGGATATTGAATCAGTGCAAAGCCTCTAATTCCCATCCTTCCTTGGTGCTAGGACAGTAGGAACAACACATGGGCTCAAACTCTTCCTCACTAGCCCTTTATCCATTAACTCTTGCACTTGTCTTGCAATCTCCTCATTTTGAGTAGGTGTCATCTTGTATGCAGTCTTATTGGGAAATGTAGCCCCTGGAATCAAATCAATATGGTGGCTTATATCCCTAATGGGAGGTAGGGAACTAGGTAATTCATTCACGATTATGTCCTTGTACCTTTCCAACAACTCTTGGACTTCCTTTGGTGCATCTTCTTTCTTCTTTGTGGGAAGATCTGCTTCAATTTTTGGCTTCATAATCAGGAAGAATCCTCCTCCTCCTCCTCCCTTCAAGGTATTCATGAAATCCTTCTCACTCACCATCAAAAAACTAGGCCCTTCATGCTTTTCCTTGTCTTCTTCTAGGAGAGGTGAAAGGTTGTAAGTCTTCCCATCCTTCACAATGGAGTATGTGTTCTTCTCCCCATCATGCTTGGTCTTCCTATCAAACTGCCAAGGCCTACCATAAATATATAGTTTAATACTTGTACTCATAATTTTGTTCATTAGATCTCATACATTATAATTCATGACGTGGATCGTTATTCTAACTTTTTTGTGATTGAATAATTTGTTGTTTTATTTTCAGATGTTGGTTGTGGAAACACCTCCAAATGTTACAAGGGAAATCGTCCATGGCTCTGATAGAAGAGGTATGAGGAAAATTACTAAATTTCAATTTACATTCATTGTTATAGATGTTAGCTCTAGTGAAAAATCAAACCATTATTGATTCACAGTTTAATTCCTATTTGGATGGTTTATACAGGGCTTTAGCATGCCTGAGCATTGACATGCAAATATTTCCATTGTGGAGAGTGATCATGAGATGGCCGTAAGTAATTATTTTGTTAAATATATCATTTCTTATAATGTAATTTCTATATATTAATGTCTTTACTTCTTATTGTAATAGTTAAAACTTCACCAGGAGCTAAATTGTAGGAGGAGCAGCATGAGCACTCCTCGAGCATAGTAGAAATGAGTGACAGAATTATCGCCATCAGATCGCCAAACAAAGGGAAATAATTTATTTCCAGAGCATGGAGAGAAATGAATTTTGATTCCAACACCCTCTATTGTATGCCTAGACATGGCAATTTTGTACATATCTTGTACTGGATAAATTTGACATTGTATGCCTATTTGGCATTCTCGTAAGCCTATATGGCTATTTTCTAACTATATTTTATACTTATATTGACATATATTGATGTATGTGTACATAGCTATTTGGTTAATACAAATCTTTTTTATAGATGGTGTCCATATTTGCTCTTTTTGACAATGTCAAAAGCATGGCTGCATACAGATTAGGAAAAAGACTTTTCCTTTTAGATTAGCAATGCATGGAAGTTTCAAAAAGTATCCTTGATATTACAAAAAGATATATGTTTATACCATAGCAGCAAAACTTAGCAAACCAAAAGTATAAGATTTTTTGAAAAATTCGGGAAAAAGTCTAGAAAAAATTGAAAAAAAATCAGATTTAAAAAAAAAGGTAAAAAAAAGTAGAACAAGAGATAATTTAAAAAAATAAAATTTTAAAGGAATTTCCATAGCATAGAGATATAGAGAGAAAATAAAATAAAGAGTTTAACTAATAAATTGTAAAAAATAGATTTTTGTAGTTTATATTCATATCGTTGATTACATTGCATTGCACATATTTCAAACTCAAAGCATTGCCTCACATTGCATAACTAATAACTAGATGCTAGTAGATGACAAAATTTGAATTACAATATAGTTTTTACAAAGTCAACCTAAGCAGTTATGCAATTACTTCACATTGCATAACTAATAACTAGGAGTAGCTCCCAATTACATTTGCTTGTCATGGCATTCTATGAGACCACATTTCTTTGAGGAATTTTTTCAAACAATTCACTGCCTTATCTATACTACCACATTTTTTATACATGTCTACCAAAGCATTTTGTCAAATAGTTCACTGCCTTGTTGCTATGGTTGAAAGCCTAAAACAAGTGCTTTTGAACAAGCCATGGATGCTTGGAAAAAATCTATCAAAAGCATAATAGTAAGCAATATCATAGACAAGGTGATTGGTGTTTGAAAAAATGCCTCAAAAGAAATGAGGTCATGGTGATGGAATGCTGCTTTTGATTGTCATGGCATTCCATCACCATGAGACCTCATTTCTTTGAGGCATTTTTTCAAATAGTTCGCCTTGTCTATGCTAACACATTTTTCATACATGTCTATCAAAGCATTTTATCAAACAATTCATTGCCTTGCTGCTATGGCTAAAAGCCTAAAACAGGTGCTTTCAAACAAGCTATGGATTGTCATGGCATTCCATCACCATGAGACCACATTTCTTTGAGGCATTTTTTCAAATAGTTCACTGCCTTGTCTATGCTACCACATTTTTCATACATGTCTACCAAAGAATTTTATCAAATAGTTCACCTCCTTGTTGGTATGGCTAAAATCCTAAAATAGGTGCTTCCAAACAAGCTATGGATGCTTGGAAAAAATCTATCAAAGCATAATAATAAGCACTAGCATAGACAAGGCAGTGAACTGTTTGAATAAAAGCCTCAAAGAAATGTGGTCTCAATGGTGGTGGAATGCCAAGACAATCCATAGCAATTTTCTTGTCATGGCATTCGTCATGCCATTCTATCACCATGAGACCACATTTCTTTGAGGAATTTTTTCAAACAGTTCACTACCTTGTCTATGGTACCACATTTTTCATACATGTTTACCAAAGAATTTTATCAAATAGTTCACCTCCTTGTTGCTATGGCTAAAATCCTAAAATAGGTGCTTCCAAACAAGCTATGGATGCTTGGAAAAAATCTATCAAAGCATAATAATAAGAAATAACATAGACAAGGCAACAAACTGTTTCCAAGAAAAAAGCCTCAAAGAAATGTGGTCTCAATGGTGGTGGAATGCCATGACAATCCATAACTCAATTTTCTTGTCATGGCATTCATCATACCATTCCATCACCATGAAACCACATTTCTTTGAGGCATTTTTTCAAATAGTTCACTGCCTTGTCTATGCTACCAAATTTTTCATACATGTCTACCAAAGCATTTTATCAAATATTTCACTGCCTTGCTGCTATGGCTAAAATCCTAAAAAAAGTACTTTTGAACAAGATATGGATGCTTGCAAAAAATCTATCAAAGCATAATAGTAAGCAACAACCTATGGTCTCATGGTTTTTTTTCACGCGAAAATTAGTGTAATTTTATTCACATTTTTTGTAGGTTATAAACACTTTTTTTTTTTTGCCAATTTTGTTGTTTTAAATGACATTCAAGTTTATGGTGGTTTTGTTGTTTATATGATGATATGTGATATTGTAATCCTAATTCATGCTTCTAGGTTGCATAGATATATATTTTGTTTTTACATGTTTTTTGTACCAACAAACCCAAAACGAACTGAACTCCCCTCCAAAATATTTTGGCCAAACTGGTGAACTGAACCCCCGAGCTTGAACCTCAAAACCTATTCCAACACTCTTCATTTTTCCTGCACAAAGTTAATTGACCACCAAATTATGTTGCCCCTTGACTTTACCCACGTTTACTCCCTCAAACCTCTCTTTTTAATTCAAAACCCCTATTTTCCCAACTAGGGCATGTCATGCCATAACATACTTTTGACCTCCCCTGTCCTTCTAGACCTTTTGAACACATCAAAATCCACAATCTCACCTTATTTCCAACCTATTCTAACTTATTTTCTAGCAATTTCTTCTTTTCACCTCTTCTAGCCTTGCTTTTAAGGGTCCTCAATTTTGAAGTTTCAACAGAGGCAGTGTTAGTAATCTCTTCCAATGCCCTTAATAATGCTATTTTCTTATTCTTACTCCCTACCCTACTTACATCAGGCCCATATCACCGAGACACAACCTGAACAATAGGTGGAATGGCCTATTTCAACATATTAAATTCAAACCCTTAAGGGATTGATCTGGTTGAACGTAGCTCAAAGAGATTCCGCGTGTTTGGGTGAGAAAGAGGACCATTCCTAGCGTGAACATGCCTATTCAGGCACATTGGAACAGTCTGTTTGGTCACACGAGTTGCACAACAAAAGTTGCAGCACTTTGCAACTTTCCACTGCTTCTATTTGACACTTTTTCCATTAACTGAAATCTAGACACCACGAGAAAACCACTTCGAGATAATGAAAACTAAGAGAGGTTATTGTAGAGGGGTCCAACACAATCCGATGGGATCATACGAGAATTTTCTAAGCATCACGGTGTCCAAGTAACCTCATGCTGAAGTTTGCAGCCATTTTTCCCTTTGGACCCTTAGGGGTCGATCTAGTTGAACGTAGCTCAGAGCGATTCCGCATGTTTGGGTGCAAAAAAGGACCATTGCTAGTGTAAAAATTCCTATTTGGACACATTGGAATAGTCAGTTTGGTCACACGAGTTGCAGAACGAAAGTTGCACCACTTTGCAACTTTCCACTGCTTCCATTTGACACATTTTCATCAACTGAAAACTACACACCATGGGAAAAATACTCTGAGATAACAAAAACTGAGAGAGGTTATTGTAGAGGGGCCCAACATGATCCCATCAGATTAGATGAGAAGGTTCTAAGCATCACAGTTTCTGAGTAACCTCATGTTGAAGTTTGCAGCCATTTTTCCCTTTGGACCCTTAAGGGATCGATCTGGTTGAATGTAGTTTGAAGCGATTCCGCATGTTTGGGTGTGAAAGAGGACCATTCCTAGCATAAAAATTCCTATTTAGATGCATTGGAATAATCTATTTGGTCACACGAGTTACAGAACTAAAGTTGCACCACTTTGCAACTTTTCACTACTTCCATTTGACACTTTTTTCATCAACTGAAAACTAGACACCACGGGAAAACCACTATGAGATAATGAAAACTGAGAGAGGTTATTGTAGAGGAGCCCAATGTGATCCCATCAGATTAGATGAGAAGTTTCTAAGCATCATGGTGTCTGAGTAACCTCATGTTGAAGTTTGCAGCCATTTTTCCCTTTGGACCCTTAAGGGATTGATTCGGTTGAACGTAGCTTGGAGTGATTCCGCATGTTTGGGTGCAAAAGAGGACCATTCCTACCATAAAAATTCCTATTCAGATGCATTGGAACAATCCATTTGGTCACACGAGTTGCAAAACAAAAGTTGCACCACTTTGCAACTTTCTATTGCTTCCATTTGACACTTTTTTCATCAACTAAAAATTGGACACCACGGGAAAACCACTCCGAGATAACTAAAATCGAGAGAGGTTATTGTAGAGGGGCCCAACATGATCCCAACAGATTAGACGAGAAGTTTCTAAACATCACGGTGTCCAAGTAACCTCATGTTGAAGTTTTCAACCATTTTTCCCTTTGGACCCTTAGGGGTCGATCCGATTGAACACAGCTCAGAGCAATTCCACATGTTTGGGTGAAAAAGAGGACCATGCCTAGTGTAAAAATTCCTATTTGGATGCATTGGAATAGTCAGTTTGGTCACATGAGTTGTAGAATGAAAGTTGCACCACTTTGCAACTTTCCACTGCTTCCATTTGACACTTTTTTCCTCAACTGAAAACTAGACACCACGGGAAAACCACTCTGAGATAACTAAAATTGAGAGAGGTTATTGTAGAGGGGCCCAACATAATCCCATCAGATCATACGAGACATTTCTAAGCATCACAGTGTCTGAGTAACCTCATGCTAAAGTTTGCAGCCATTTTTCCCTTTAGACCCTTAGGGGTCGATCCGGTTGAACATAGCTCGAAGCGATTCCGCATGTTTGGGTGCAAAAAAGGACCATACATAGTGTAAAAATTCCTATTTGGATGCATTGGAATAGTCAGTTTGGTCACACGAGTTGCAGAACGAAAATTGCACCACTTTGCAACTTTCCACTACTTTCATTTGACACTTTTTCATCAACTGAAAACTGCACACCACGGGAAAACCACTCCGAGATAAAAAAAACCAAGGGAGGTTATTGTAGAGGGGCCCAAAATAATCCCATCATATCAGATGATAAGGTTCTAAGCATCATGGTTTCCAAGTAACCTCATGTTGAAGTTTGCAGCCATTTTTCCCTTTGGACCCTTAAGGGATCGATCCGGTTAAACAAAGGGTCTATACTCTAAACTTATCCAAACCTTACCAAATCTTGGGGCTGCAATTATAAGGTGTCAAAACTTCAAAATCCTAAATTAGATCTCAGTTATACCACCGTACAATGGGTAAACCACAAAACCCTCTATTGTAGCCTAAACCCTAGGGGTTTATTGAAAATGATACTTCAAAAGCTAACCACAGCCTAAAATTTACTCAAACAAGTTTGTTATACCCTACAAAAGCTCAAAGAATCATAAAATAATGCTGCCCTACACAAAAACACAATTTAACTCTTCAAAACCACCATTTTTCTTAAAGAAAACTCACTTTTACACACACGGGTTTCAAACCCCTCTCACTTTTAGATCTCCCCAACACTAACACATCATTCCCACACCTTAATAATGTTAGTGAAGACCCATTCCTCAAGTTATAGAGGCTATAGAAAGAGGAATGTGTTAAAAATCCATTTTTATTGACTCAAAACCTTCAAATGTACAAGTTTGGGCCGGTTTTAGTAAATTGATGATATTCTACTCCTTATTTTCCTTGATGAACAAAACCTACTGAATGGTGCTCCTGCACCAATCATACATTGAAATTCTTGTCCCTCCTAAAGTTTGGACCACATCCATTACCTCCACACAAAACTCGGCATCATTGGTCCTCTTGGTTCCCATGCCTTGATATGGTTATGCAAATGAAAATGAAGCAATGTAATCATCTCCTTCTTTGCTGGCTGGAAGAATGCATGCTTAATGTTTTGATACATGATATCAACTCTCTCATCTACTCTCATGGTTGAATACCGAAATCTAGTATGGTGGGCCTCCAAAGTTCCAGTCATCTTTCTTCCTCTTCCACCAAATGCTGGCCTGATCCACATGTCTGCCAACCTAATTGATTTTTTTTTGAAAGCTAAAGTTTCTCTTGAGTCACCAGTGTTGCTTTGTCTTCCTTTTCACTCTTTCATTGCTACAGATTGTCTCTGAGATTTATTCATTTGTTCCACATGTGGTTGATGTGCTTTGAATCCTTGCATCTAAAGGAAATTTCCTCAACATAAATACTCTCTCCAGGTTAACAATCATACATTGACCTTCTTGCCCATCTTAAAGTTTGGACTACATCCATTACCTCCACATAAAACTTGATATCCTTGGTCTTCTTGGTTCCCACACCTTGATATGGTTATGCAAATGAAAATGAATCAAAGTAATCGCCTCCTTCTCCATTGGCTGGAAGAATGCATGCTTAATGTTTTGATACATGATATCAACTCTCTCTTCTGCTCTCATGGTTGAATATAGAAATCTAGTATGGTGGGCCTCTAGAGTTCCAGTCATCTTTCTTCCTCTTCCACCAAATGTTGGTCTAATCCACACATTTGCTAGCCTAATTGGCTTTGTTTTTTGAAAGCTAAAGTTTCTCCCGAGTCACCAATGTAGCTCTCTCTACCTTTTCAAACTCTTTCATTGCTATAAATCATCTTTGAGATTTAATCATCTATACCACATGGTTGATGTACTTTGAATCATTAGTAATAGTCTTCAAAATTGGCTGCTAGTACAAGTTCATTCTACTTTCATAATACTTTATAACCATGGAGTTCAGCCATTCCTTGATGCCATCAAGTGAAGATTGAGGAATGGCGTCAATGCAGAGTACATCCCACTTGAAGTATATGAAAGCAATAGCCATATCAAATTCCTTTTTCCCAAGTCCTACTCTGTCAAGGTTAACAATCTCAATCTCACTAATAGCGATTACTACTAAGAAAGGTAATTCCACCAACTCTACCAAATAGTTTACCATAAGAATAATAAAATTAGATGCTTTGAAAGGAACTCCATGAAAACCAAGCTCTCTAAATGGTGCATACCAAAGTCTAGTTCAAAATATTTTAGATGAGGCTGCTCCCATAGCTCTCTTACTCACTTGACAAAACCTTGAAACTCTGTATTGATTTTATTTTTCATGTCCCTCTCTTGTTGTTCTTCCTCAATTTCATCAAGATCATACATTGACCTTCTTGACCCTCCTAAAGTTTGGACAACATCCATTACCTCCACATAAAACTGGACATCCTTGGTCCTCTTGGTTCCCATGCCTTGATATGTTTATGCAAATGAAAATGAAGCAAAGTAATCATCTCCTTCTCTGTTGGTTGAAATATTGCATGCTTAATGTTTTGATACATGATATAAAATCTCTCTTCTACTCTCATGGTTCAATACCAAAATCTAGTATGGTGGGCCTCTAGAGTTCCAGTTATCTTTCTTCCTCTTCCACCAAATGCTAGCCTGATCCAGACATCTGCCAGCCTAATTGACTTTGTTTTTGAAAGTTGAATGGTGTAGGAGCACCCACACCTCACCCTCAATTTGTGATTGCTTGATGGTAAATTGGGAGGACAGTTGGTAAATGTTAGTATGTTGAGGTATTTTTGTCTTGAATAAGGTCTAATAGACCAATCTTTTATGTACTTTGGGAATTAGTAGGTTAGGGTGGACAAATGTGCAAAAGCACTCTTGAATTAAATAATTGTTGATATTGCCATAAAGGAAAATTATGTAAAAAGTAGGTGGGAGTCCAAAGAAAGAGTCTAAAATTCATGTTATAAGGGTTTCTAAGTGGTCCTAGGCCTTTAGAATATTAATTTTGCATGATAAAGCTTAGTAAGAAAAACCATTCTTAAATAATAAATACTAGTACTTGTAGGCTTAATAAGGGTTTCCTGGTTCAAAGGTAGTTATGGGCATTGAAGGGAGATGATTCTCATTTGAAATGTATTAAAAACATCATTCAAGCCTGAATGGGGGTTCAATCAATAGTTTTTTTGAAGATTGGTGCTCTTCACAACGCCTAAAACTGTGGAATTTCAACATTTTTCTGAGTTTTCATTTTCTTTTCTCTGTGTACAGCCTAGTACATGCCTCTTATGAAAATAAATTCATGAAACATTGTGGTGTCAGGTCTTAACCTAGATTTCAATATGTTTTGATACACCTTTGGTTGTTTTAGTGAAAGGAAAATCCATTTTTCTTTATTCAGCCTGTACAGACCAACAGGGTCTGAGTTTACTTTAATTTTTGTGATGGAGCCCTTCCTCCTACTATGGTGAATTGTGACTCAAAGGAAAGGTTTACAATGTGTTTTTTTCAAGTTTCCTTAACTCTTTTAATAATGGTAAGGCGTTTATAGGGTTGGTGATGTTGTTTTAGGTTGAGAATGTGAGATTTTGGCTTGAAATGGAGGAACCAAAGTGATGTTTTTGAGATCTACTGAATCTAAAGGCTAGGTGAAGGTTTACTATGTGTGTGCAAACCCTAAAAAACTTGTTTGATGCTTTGGTGAGGTTTGGAAGGGCTTGAAGTTGTGAGATGCTAAAAACCCAACGTATTTGTTAGAAAATTGAGGGTTTTAATCAATTATGGCTTAGAGATTGAGTGCTTTTCTAAAACCTATGGAATTGGGAGTTTTGTGACCTATTTGATGACTTTCCAAGAGATTGTGGGGTTAGAAGAAGTTTAAAGAGCAGTTTGTTTGTAAAACAAGGCTAATTTTGTAGCCTTTTTGCAGGGCAGTTTGAAGGATCTCCAAGAAATTGCAAAGAAACCTTGTATGTTTGGCTTGGGAATGGTGTTGGGGGTTTGAGTAGATGCTATATTGATGATGAGATGATCCTTGAGTTTCGAAGCCTTTTTTTTGGTAGTTGTTCCAAGATGGCCAAATGAAATAACAATGGTTGTTGATTTACTAAAATCTAATTTGTTTGAGTCTTCTCCACCTTGACTCTGCATCACTAAAGTTTCTCTTGAGTCACCAGTGTAGCTCTCTCTACCTTTTTAGACTCTTTCATTGCTATAGGTCATCTCTGGGATTTAATCATTTGTACCACATGGTTGATGTGCTTTGAATCCTTGCATCTAAAGGAAATTTCATCAACATAAATATTGCTACTCTCTTAAGGTTAACAATCTCAATCTCACTAATAGTACATTTACAACCATATTCAAAGATTTTCCTTCAAAAGGCTACAAATTCAAATATTGACTTAAATAGCCTTCAAGAGGCTTTAAATAGCCTTTACAAATGATTCTACATCTTTCCAATCATGACTAACTGTTCTTTTTGTAAATAACACGACTTATTACATTATAAATCAATTATGGATGTGTTATGACCTTATTCAATTGAAAAAAATCATAACACAAAACTAACTTAAAAGATTTCCATGAACCAAATTTTCTCAATAACCTTGGTGCCCCTACACCAAATTTCATTATTTCAATAAATTTCATTACAATTAAATCTCATTACAATGCCTTAGGTACTCTATTCTCACAGATATTTTACAATGTCATTCATACATTCGAGATTCTCTTATAATGTCTACATCATAGGTTCTCATTTAGAGGTTAACTTCAAATGAGAAACTTGAGATTCCCTCACAAAGCTTCACACACTCTTTTATAATGGCTTGAAATCAAAATTGAGATTTGTCAAGATCATCAAAATAAGGATGTTGCATTGCTTTTTTGGTTGAGATTCTCTTCGATGGCTCCAAAATTAGCATTTTCTGCAAGGAGAGACCAATCAATTTTTACTATTTTAGTTACAAATAGGCAAAGTAAAAGAATAAAAAGAAACAACTCATGTCCAAAATGGAAATGAAATTAAAATAGATGGAAGGCACTTACAGATAGGCATGGTAGTCTCTCAACTTAGTCACTCCTGCTCATACATCTTCACTACGAGTTCCAAGATACCTATTGCACACAACACCTCTCATGAATCTAGAATATCTTGAAATTTGAGATGATCCTATAATGTCTACATCATAGGTGCTCACAATAAGGTTAACTTCAAATGAATAACTTGAAATTCCCTCACACTATCATCTACATGAATGAATGCTATGTGCACAAATATCAAAACCTTTGTGGAGTTGTAATACTGTTACTGCACCTCACACTGTGGCTGTAGAGTGTAGTTCTCTGTAAAGTCAACCACTGATACTATGCTACCAACTAGAAAGGTTTCCTTGCATAGCTTGAATTACGTGTCCAGCCATCGGGCTCTATGGGTATGCCTTGCATACTCATACACTAGATTCTCACAAAACATGGACATAAACTGATACACTGGAATCTTCTCAATAACCAAATCACACCTTTTTGCTTGAGACCCATCATTTGTAGCATATGCCACTATTTTATACTTCCTAAAATATACTAGTTTATGCCCCACCTCATCTGTGCTTTCCATATGTTGACATACTGGCATTCGTTGCAAGCCACCACAATGCTCGCATGACCCATCCAAGCATGTTGTCTTGTAGAATATTTGGCCATCCTCTATTTGACATAATTTTTTTGATAAGAACTCTCTTGAAGATTTTGGTGGGACTTCTATGTCACAATCCTCCAAAACATCATTAGTATGCAAATCTAAACATATAGAATGATAAACATCATAATGGTTAGTGAATTCAATATGTAGTCTACAACAACAAGTAGTGTGTGTGTGATTTATATTGACATAAAAAGGTTTAATCATTTCAAAAAATCTTTGAGAAATACTAATTTGAGGATTTAAGCATTTTGAAATTTATGAAAAAATTGGGTTTCAGTCATATCCGAAAAATGCTTTGGATGCGGTTCACGGTTTTGACTATTGATTCTCCTTCTTATGACATCCCTTTGATTCAGAGATGGCCTTGTATTATTCTTCCAATAATCTTCAATTAGTGTTCTCAATGCTTCAACAACTTTCCTATCTTTATGTGGCAGCCTTCCTGAGAATGCCCATAATCCATTTGAATCGATGCCCTTAATTCTTTTCTATCTTTGAATGGATTTTGATAAAGTTTTTCTACTAATTCC
>VDFB02145178.1:0-17966 GCA_007258455.2 Sequoia sempervirens
AAAATAGTCCCAAAACCCTCTAGCTTTGTGCTTTAAAACCTTATCAAAACTCATCATGAGAAGCTGAAATCAGACATACATGTTCACATATGTCAAATGAATAGACCTACCAAGGGATTTGGAATGAAAGTCAACTGGCTCTAAATTATGATCTTCCAAAGTAGGTCACTAGGGCAGATTTTTCCAGGGGCACATTTGGCCGGTGTGATTAAATGTATGTCAGTCAGGAGTTACATACCTATATAAATACAAGGTATTAATTTTCTTGCTAGCTTCACCTAAATTTTAAGAAATTATTAGGGGATCCAAATTCAAAAGAGCCAAAGATTATTTTCCAAAGAGGAATTCAAGATAGTTAAAATTTTTTTTAGCAATCAAAGATCCAATCATGTCACAGTTATGTTCATTCATGCATGTTTTTTGGAGCTAACATTGTAATGTAGGTTTCAAGATCTAATCCAACCATTCAAAGATTCAAAGAAAGATTCAAGTATCAAGATCCACATACATTGAATCCATTTCATGCAAGATCCACATCAAAATTTTAGTCTTTCCAAGGTTATTCAAGGGTTTGTTGAATTGCAACATTGTATTGTTCATTCATCATGCTTTTCATGCTTTCATTATTTAATTTCAAGATTTAATTACCAAAATAAGGTTTGACCAAGGAAAACCCTCATTCACCAAAAAACCAATTTTTCCCTCTTGTGCATGTGCAGGTTCATAGGTTGAAGAAAAGTTGAAGATAAAAGTGCAATTTTGCAAAGTTATGTTTGTTGTCATCTCACAGTAACTTAAATCCCAAATTTATTTTTTACTATTCAACTGTGAATCTTAGAGTATTTGGAAGTGTAGATATAGGAGTAGAGGGTCCATAAATTAATTTTGGAAAGCCCTACAAAGACCCATGGGCGAATGAGTCCCAAGACAACCTCCAGAAATAGTGTTCTATGATAGGTGCACAGTATTTTCCCATCTCAAATCTACTAGAAGTTTTACTATTTCTATTAGTCTTATGTTTCATCTATAAAATCCACCCTTCATAGGTCCTAAATGAATGCATTTGGTATTTTTAATCTTTTTACCAAAACTCTTGTTCAATCATTTTTTTCATTATTTCTGTCAGGCACTTTGTAGTATTTTTGATGACATGTTTATAATGATTTAAATTTCACAAATCTGAAGGGAAGTTACATATTCTCTTAGTTTTATGCTCAATCTACAAGATCCAAGTGTTAGATTGCATTCTTGAGTTGACTTAATACTTTTAGTTTGTCTCCTAAGAATGCATTTAAGTTATATGTTGGAAAAAGGTGCCTCAAATTAATGGCTTCATGTTCTACTTGCAGTGTTGTGTATTTATCTCCTTATTGGACTAACTGTTCATTATCGGTGGGACCTTATTCACTATCCCCTTGATGTCCAGACCAAAATTTCTTTATGGTTTGGTGTTAATTCTTCTATCAATGGGAGATGGTAACTTCTTTAGTATCCTCATAGATGTCTCTTCGATAGCTCGATACAGAGTCTAGACCCTTCATCAGTGTGAACTTTAGTATTCAATGGGACACTATTACCTATTCCTTCGATAGACCAATGGAGCTATGTCGAGGTGACAATAGTGTGTCATCAAGACCTTGAGCCTTGTCACTCTGATATACCAATGATAGTAGCAACAATGTTGAATGGTCTTGAAGAGTTCACATCGGAGGGAAGATTCTACATCGCTGGGATGATATCTCAAGTCCCCTCAATGGTGCAATGAGCAGTGGTAATTGGTGAGACAAACTCTTGTCAGTAGGAGTGGATTGTAGTCTCCTTGATGTGCCTTACTGCTACCTCAAAATGGCTTGCGGACATGGCTTGTAGTTGTGTGGGGATGGACAACGGTGGTGACATGGATGGTTAGTTGGCAATAGGGACCATAGTGGTGGATGAAAAAATCGTTGGTAAGACTTGTGCATATCGGTAAGAGATAATATGGAGACCCTTGATATGTTGATGATATTTGACTATTGACCTACCAGCCTGTAGGCTCCTTGGTGGGACACGATATGTGTCCAATGGGGGTGTGGTATTGGTTGGAGGTTTAATGTCGGTGACTTGGAGATTAATGGGTATGTCAATGGGACAATGGAGGTTTAGTGAGATGGAGTTTAGTGTCTCCTCAACAATTTGAGATGGGTTTGATAGCTAAATTGTTTGTGGCCATTTGGTTGTGGGAAGTTGAAACAAATATTGGAAATGATTGGTTCCTTGGAATTGAAGTGATTGTGGGTGAATGTTGAATGAACATTGGGACACTTTGTAATTTAAGGTTGGTTAGAGTTTAATCTGCATTGTATGTTGTAATAGCATTGTAACAATGTGAGGATTGTTCTGATCAATCTGTGATTTGATTGTAAGGTTTATCAAAGAAATGTAATGAGAGAGGAGAGAGAATCACAAAGGGGTTATGTTGTTGGTTTTTCTTCAGATAGAATAGAATGTGAAACTCTATGTAAAGGCTTTGAGCCTAAATTGTATTGTAACGATGTATTGTTTTGCTGAATAATATAATGGATCTCTAGCTTTTGGAGTGTGGGGTTTTTTAGCCGAAAGGGTTTTTCCCATGTAAATATGTATGTTCATATCTTCTATTCTTTCATGCTTCATGATTTTTTTTATTGAATCTGTTTTGTGCACATTGTTAAAAGTGATTAAATTTGCATGAGCTTTTCTTAGAAGGATTAATGTGGGAAATGAATTATGGTTGATTATGCTTTGTGGCATAGTAGTACATGCTTTTTGAGGCAATCTAAAGAAATAAAGTTACCTAAGACACTACTATTCTCAGATACTCTTTCTGGGATGAACATATTTCCTAACAAAGGGTATCAGAGCCTTCTTATGGGATTTGAATCTTCTTGGTGTGTCTAGTTTTGAGTATTCCTTTGGTGAAGATTTCTTAGTTTGGCAAGCTTGAGGAAATCTAAAGGAATCGGTTGATGAATTGATCCTTTGGTGAGTAGAAGTTCTTGCTCTTTTGTTTGAGTTTCAAGAGACAACACACAACATGAAGGATGGTGAAGATGGAGAAATTAGAGCTGGTCATATCGAAATGTTATGATTTGAGGCTCCTAGTTGATAGCAGTATAAACCTAATGCATGGGGTGGAATATTTTTCTTTGTGGTTGTGTTGC
Source organism: Sequoia sempervirens (assembly GCA_007258455.2). NCBI lineage: Eukaryota > Viridiplantae > Streptophyta > Pinopsida > Cupressales > Cupressaceae > Sequoia > Sequoia sempervirens. The sequence continues at coordinate 3,183 of VDFB02145178.1, forward strand.
AGCAAAGCTTTCATATTGGGTGTTTGTGTGAGAGGCTCCCTGATGATATGGAGAAGCATGGGTTGTTTCTCAGCTATGGAATAATGTGCTTATGCTGGGTGCTTTTCCCTAGTATTGGAAGGCATAGTTTTTTGGTACCTCGATTGCAAGTAGGCTATGGAATTGATCATTGGATGGTCTAGAAGCTTATGCAATAGCTTTTCTCCCTCGAATGGATGTGCATGTTGGTAGCTATGGAGTTGGCCTGAAATAGGCATGGATTTCTTAAACTACTATTTCCTATTATGGATGCTTTGTACTTGTATGGCTAAAATTCATGTTCCTTGGGTCTAAGGGTTTTATAGTTTTTCCTAAAAATATATGGTTTTGCATGGTCAATAAAAACTTATGGTTTGAGGAGCTATAGTTAAGCTATTTTCTAGACCCTAAATTTTGGGCTTGTTATTAGATGAGATGGTTATAGTAAGTTGCATACATGATTCTTGCATGGAGTGAGAATGTGAGATGCTTTCTCTACATGGGAGTGTTGGTACATGATTAAGTTACTCAACATTTTTGTGTAATGCTTGGAGAGGTTCCTAACTATGGTGTTCTTTTTATGGTTTTGTTTGGAAAACTGGATCTATTGGTTCTCTAGTGTTTGAGTCATGAGAAGCTACATGTTATCTTCTATTATAACCTAGTTTTTCATGTTACTAATATGATGATGGGTTTGTACATTTGATGTTTTGGATCTTCGAGTTATGCAGTTTGTGGATTAGCTACCCATTGGCTGCAATGGGATAACTCATAAGCAGACTGTTAATATCCATGAGATTGATACCGAGTTGGTGCAGACTTCGTCAGTTGACCTTTTCTGTGGTCATTGGTATATTGGTGTGTGTTGCTTTAGGGTGAGAGGATGACATTAAAGAGCATGATAGTTGACTATGGAAACCTATATCATGATGTATCACGATGTCATGAATAGCTTGGGTACATAGTTTTGTGTAAGCACTTGACAGTGATGATAATTTTTTGCTTGGTTTTGAGATCTTGGTATCACTTGGAATTTTTGTTAGATGGACATATTGCTGAGTGGAACTGAATGATTTTTATAAATTATAAAATTTTTGGTCATGATGCTGGGAGATTTAGCAGTGACTGTAAATAAATGATCTTCTTTAGTGTTGTAGATGTTACTAGGAGGGAATCTTAGATCCTATTGTTGTAGAAGGCTTCTTTTGCATTTATATGGACACTATTGGAAGATGTGTAGCATCTCATAGCCATGAAAGACTCTTGGAGTCTTTGGTTGAGGTGTTGGTAGTGCTTGACAAGTGATGTTGTTTTAGAGTTTGTTTTGCTTTATGTCATGGTATACTCTTGTTTACGTATTAGAGTTTTGGCATGATGAATTATTATTGAGACTGTGATATGTTCACTTGGAGCATGGGATCTCCTAAGGGGGATGGTAATATCATGATGTCATGATAAGTTCCTATTTTAGATGATTGGAGCTTTGACAGTGGTTTGATGATTCTCTGTGCTTTTTGGGTACATTTCTCATATGCTTGAGAACTTCATGATGGTGCAATGATGCATTTGGATTTTATCATGAGATTATTTTCTTCAAGTGCTCATGGATACATGGAGAATCAGGTGAGGCTATAATTCTCTTAAAATGAGGGAAGTGTTGTTGAGATCATTACTCTTGATGAGATTTTAGCAAAAAGTTTGAGGATCCTACAACTAAGTTAGACATCAGTTCAATAAAGACCTATGAGGAGATTTCTCTTGAAGAAGTCATGTTAGCTTGTATATCATGAAGGAACAATCGCATTCCCCATGCTTGGTCTACTCAACGTTTTATGATTTGAGAGGTATTTTCCCATTATATCTTTTAGATGTGTTCTTGCTTCAATTCTCATAGGATTGACTTGATTCATGGTGTTTGATTATGGAGAATCATTTGAGGATGGTTTAGCATGAGTCTATAAATTTTATCTTTCATAGATATGGATCTTGAGCTATGTATCTAGTTCTAGAGGATTCATTTGAGGGATGTTTGCAATGTTTATCTCCTTCTATATTTGAGTTTGTGATATCATTCATTGATGAGGACTGTTAGGAGATGGTTTATGGGCTGATTTCTTGAGATGGGAAATGAAGTATCTTGATATTCTTTGAAGAATATTACATCCATGTAGTTACATGGTACATATGTTATGTTTTGGGGTATTGTGAAGGATATCTTACTTGACACAATTGCCACTTAGAGGTGTACATAGGAGGATTTTCTATAGGTATATGCTATGCAAAGTCTCTCTCTTTATCTTAGTTATCTTTCTGGATGGTTGGTTTCACATTACATTGGTTTGAGGTTTGGAGGGAGCTATTGTGATCACTATCTTGTTGTCTTTTGTTTTTCACTTATGTTGTTGGGTGATGAAATAGAGGTTCTTGTATATATTTCCTTTGTTGGGTGTGGATAACTTGGGAAAGCAATGGATACTTGTGATGAGGGTTGTACTTACAGGTTTTGCATATCATTGTGGATGGTTCCTTGGTACTACATTATTATTTTTGTTTTCACGTGTTATTCCTTTTATCTTTTGGACATGTAGTAGGAGTTCTTGGATATGCTTGGTCTTTTTTGGTTGGCACATGGAGTTTGTATTTACACTTGATGGGTTGGCCATGTAGGTGGCATGAGTTTGCTAAAGTGAATATCTTGGAGGTATGGATTGCTTGGATAGATTAGCACTTGTTGTGTGTGCTATTTCTAGATGTGTGGGTTTGATCAGTAGGATGAAATGAATCAGTTTCATGGTTGTTCTAACTATTATTTTATCTTGTTTTCTAAAGGATGACTTCACAGTTGTTTTTTGGTTTGGGGATTTGAATTTGATGTTGTTTATGCTTCTGTATATCTTGAGAGCATAATGGAGTGGTGGTAGTGATCTATAATCTTGTTAGTTGGGCCTGATGACTAGTGTCTTTTAGACTAGTGCATATTCACCATGGCTAGTTCCTCTCCTTTCTGAGGATGGTTGGAATTGTTTCCAGAGATGATGAACATTTTGAATGTTGTTGCATGTTTCTTGGGTGCTACAGTGACTTTTAGAATTGATTGGATGCATCCAGTAAGTTCTTCCTCAAGTGGGAGAATGTTGGAAACAGGTGCCTCAAATTACTAGCTTGATGTTATACTTATAGTGTTGTGTATTTATCTCCTTATCGGCCTGATTGTTCATTATTGGTGAGACCTTATTCATTGAATTTCTTTATGGTTTGATGCTAAGTCTTCTATCAGTGGGAGATGGTAACTTCAATAGGAGTCTCATAGTTGTCTAGATTTGACAGAATGATATAGAGTCTAGACCCTTCATCAACATTAACTTGAGTCTATGATGGGACTCTATTACCTATCCCTTCGATAGTCTGATGGATCTATGTTGAGGTGATGATACTGTGCTCCAAGACCTTGAACCTTGTCACTCTAATATATCAATGACATAAGAAACAATATTGAATGGTCTTGAAGAGTTCACATTAGAAGGAAGCTTCCACATCGGTGGGATGATATCCCAAGTCCCCTTGATGGTGCAATGAGTAGTGGTAATTGGTGAGATAGACTCTTGTTGGTATGAGTGGACTTTAGTCTCCTCGATGTTCCTTTCCGCTACTCCATAGTCGCCTGTGGACATGGTCTGTGATGGTGCAGGGATGGACAACAATAGTGACATGGATGGCTAGCTTGCAATAGGGACCATGGTGGTTGATGGAAACCTCATCTATAATACTTGTACATAGTAGTAAGAGGTAATATGGAGTCCCCTTGATATGTCAACGATATTTGACTGTTGACCTACCAGCGCATAGGCTCCTTAGTGGGACTCAATATGTGTCCAGCGGGGGTCCGATATTGGCTAGAGGTTGAATGTCAATGAATTGGAGATAAATGGGTATGTCAATGGGATAATGGAGGTTTAGTGAGATTGAGTTTAGTTTATGCTTGACACTTTGACCTAGGTTTGACAATTAAACTATTTGTGGTCGTCTAGCTATGGGAAGTTGAAATGACTATTGGAAATGGTTGGTTCCTTGGAATTGAATAGATTATGGGTGAATTTTGAATGAACATTGGGACACTCTATATAGAATAGGATTGTAATAGCATTGTAACAATACAAGGATTGTTCTGATCAATCTTTGATTCAACTATGAGGTTGATCAGAGAAACGTAATGAGAGAGGAGACAAAACCACAAAGGGTTAAATGCTGTCAATTTTTCTCTAGATAGAATAGGATTTCAAACTCATTGTAAAGGCTAAGAGTCTAAATTGTATTGTAACCATGTATTGTGTTGTTGAATAATACAATTAATCTCTAGCTTTTGGACTGTGGGAGTTTTTACCTGAAAGGGTTTTCCCCACGTAAATTTGTGTGTTCATATCTTCTATTCTTTCATGCTTCATGATTTTGTTTATTAAATCTTATTTTTGTACATTGTTAAAGGTGGTTAAATTTGGATGAGATTTTCTCAGAAGGATTAATGTGGGAACTGAACTATGTTTGATTCTTCTTTGTGAGATAGTAGTACATATTTTTTGAGGCAATCTAAAGAAATAAAAGTTACCTAAGACACTACTATTCTCATATGCTCTTTCTGGGATGAACATATTTCCCAACATTATATTTACCCCATCCACAGACAAAAGAAATTTACACATTTTCCATAGAATTGAATCGCCTAAGGGATGAATGTTAATTTTATCTTAGAGGATTCAATTTCCTGAACAAAATAGAAAATAGGTAAGTTCATTACACCCCATTTTTCCCTTTTTATTTGCAATGTAGGAAAATGTATCCCTTTTTCACACTTAATTTGGGAATAAGTAATATAAAAATGAGCCTAATTTTCACTTGATTTAGTGTTATAATGTGTTTTAAACATTCACATTAAGTTTAGGGCCCTTTTAAACTAAATGGACCTAATTGTGCCTTATTTAAGGTGTTGTAAAGTGTATATTTACACTTTCACACTAATCTAGGGCTTTATTACTTAATTGGTCTCATCTATGCCTTAATTGGTCCTATTTTGCATCCAAAATCCTTATTAATTACATCTTTCCATCGATAATCCCCACACTTATCAAATAACCAATCATAATCCAATGTTTTGGGTCATGTGTTCTAGATATAGTGATTTGGGACTCATACACCACCTTGGGCATATGAGTCCCACCTAGGTCTTGGGACCTGATTTCAAATTGCACATTAAACAAGACACTCCTAGAAATTTGTGTCTTGAGTTTTAGCTACTGGGACTAATATGCCACAATTGGCATATGAGTCCCACTTTAACCAGGACCTATTCTGAACCAAATTCTTGATAGGATTTTATTATCCTAGATTTGATGATGGCTTGTAGTGTTCTAATTTTAGGGAAAATGGCATAAAAAAGTATAAATACAAGGCTATTTCACATAGTTTCATCCTAGAATTTCATAAGCAATCAAGATAAATTTCACAAGAGTTCACAAGAGCATTCAAGAGCATTCAAAGGTAGATTTGAAGAAGATTATTGTAGAAATTCAAGATCAATTATCATGTCAAAGGCTTGATCATCCTGCATGTGGGTTTGAGCTAATGTTGTGATGTATTGTTCAAGATCAATTTTAGTGTTCAAAGGAATTATCTTTCATCAAGAATCATGATCAAGATCTACATCCATTTAGGACACTTCATGATTGTTTGTAGATCTACAAGGTTTCAAACAAGGCTCTATTGTTTCCTCTTATGTTTCATGTTTCACTTCATTCATGTTTCGTTTCTCATTAAGGTTTGATTACCAAAATGGGGTTTGAAAAAGGAAAACCCCCATTCCCTAATTTATTTATTTTTTATCTCCTCTACATGTGTGATTGTATATCTAAGTGTATTGAACTTGAAGATCCTTTGAAGACAAGATTGCAAGATTGAATAAAGTTGTCATATTTGTCAAGAAGTTGGCATATTCATGGAAAGTCACCTATAGGCCAAAATTCAAGCTTTCAGACTCAAAGATCTAGTAGGAGAGAAGCTACAAAATACCACTAGAGGATACCTGAGTTTTAGCTAAACCCTAATACTAGGACTAAATCACCACCTTGGGTGCATGAGTCCCAGTACAACACTTTTCCCAATTTTTAGAAGATTTAGAAAAGTCACTGTAAGATTCCTATTTTAGCCTAGAAACCCTATTCTAGGACTAAATCACCCATTCTGGTGTGCGAGTCCCAGTGAGCTTCAAACATCAAAATTTTAGAGTTTTAGAGCTTGTTTTGATCACATATTTCTTCTAGGTACCTTTTTGTTTCATTCTCTTTTATCAGCCTAATTTTAGGTTCTTAATTCTCTAGGTTTCATAAGATTTGGACATTGCTTTCATTCCATTTCTTTCCAAGCCTTTGGTTGGTGGTGAACCCCCTTTTGTCTTTAATCACACCCAAGGAAACCATATTAATCTTCCAAGCCATCCCTGAATCATGTCAATTGGTTGAGGGATCTTGGTTTCCTTTAATAAAATTGAAGTGAAATAGGTGGAGTAACCCTAATTCCTCTTTAGTTCCATCTCTCAAAATGTGGAGCACTTTTTTTGAGGTTTCATTTTGGTGAACCTAGCCTTTGGGAACCTTATTTTCTAATTTGGAGTGCATCATAGTCCTAGATATAGCTTACATTAACTTTTTATTAGGTCTTGCATTAGTTAATTCACATCTAGGGTTTCTAAATATTGCATTAGTGAAAGTGTATATAGGTTTCATTTTTACATATTAGATCATTTAATTTCACTGCAATTCTGCAATTGCAAATAGTCGAGTCAACATACAAACTAGAAACCTTAACATTCACTTAGAATTTGTTGAATTTGCTGTAAAAATCCTAATTGGGACTCATTTGTCCATCTGGGCGATTTAGTCCCTAACAAGTGTTTTTCTCAAATTTTTGGAAATTCTATGATGTGTTTTTTTCATTGTTTAAACTCTCCAAAACCCTGACTATGACTCATATACCCATTTGGGTGATTTAGTCCTAGATCAGACCTAAAACTACCATTTACAACATTAAAAACATCATTTTTGTGCTTCTATTTGTTGTCATCAGATAACTGTTTCAGTTTTTTGAGTTTTTGTTTTGTTCATTTCATTAGATCTAGCTTAATTTTCTTTAGTTATTGCAATGCTTAATTTCAATATGGAATTTACAACATTTCATTTTTAGATTGTTTCATAGTGTAATCAACAAATTACCTTGTTTAGAATCTAAAGATTGCATTTGCACATTTCATTCTAGGTCATTAAATTTGTATAGATTACTTTTCACAAATGTTAGTATCTTTCTTTTCCAAGCTTGCAAAGAAAAAGTTAGTCAATAGGCATGTTAGTCATTCATTCAATACATTTCCTAGTTATGAGAGTTTCTTTTTGCAAGAAAGTGAAAATGTTGACGCTTTCCTTAAATCTACACCCCCTTCTATCTTTCCTATTTGTGGGAATGATGTGATAGAAGAAGATGAAAGCATAGACAATCATGATAATCATAGTTTCTCTTCTCCTAATACCTCTCCTACATGTGACGAAGGTATTTTAGTGTTAGAAGATGAACTCGTTGAGAATCATGACAATGTTGAAATATCCTCTTCTATAATCTCTCCTATATTGGAAGATATTATAACACAAGAGAATGAGATCATAGATACATTTCTAAACAACACCTTACCTAATTTCTATTCACCTCTTGCTCATGAGAATATTTTAGTGAAAGAGGATGCAGTTGTAAGAAATCACATGACAATGATATTATTTGTGAGGAGGATATTTTGGTAGTAGATGATCAAAACTTTAAGATCTATGACAACCCTATTTATTTTCCTTCCCCAACCTATCCTATGGGACAATGGAATGTGATCATAGATAACCATGATACTCATACATGTTCTTCTCCTAATATCTCTCCTATTTGTGACAAAGATATTTTTATGTTAGAAGAACCAATTGATCAGAGTTGTGAGAATCCTATTTGTCTCTCTAAGGAAAACATTATTGAACAAGAGAATTCCATAATTGATAAGAAAGAAAATACAACCATTGATAACTCCCTTACTTGTGTTAAAGTCATTTTAGAAGAACCAATCTCTGAATGTTATGAATGCCTAGTTTGTAGTTCTCCTAAAAACTCTCCTACTAGGGAAGATATCATGGTGCAAGAAAATGAGAACATTGACACATGTATTTCAAATAATAGTGATGTGACTTCCTTTGATGATGGTGAAAAGATGACACTAGACTCCCCTTCATTAGAAAAAAATCAAACCAAAATTATTGAGTAACTATGAATGCACAAGTATCTATTAGATCCCCATTGATTATTGGGCCTCATAAATACCATATGGGACATCCTAAGAATCCTCTAATTCTTTACCTACCCTCACAATGACCACAAACTCTAACCATCTTCATCCTTGAACCACCTAAGAACAATGTTTTCCTAGAAATCAAATTATAACACTATTGCTCATACATATAACACTAGAAACAATCTGCAACCAAGAAAAAAACCTTCAACATCCCTCCCATTACTGCAACCTATCTCATATGGTCCTCCTCATTTTCCCTCAAAAATTGGAAAGGAGTATGATCTTGTTGAAAAACTTAAGAAAACACTTGCTAAGATATCCTTATGGGACCTTATTCAAGCCTCCCCTCATTATCATAACATGATTCAAAATTCCTTACAACAAGTTCCTACCCCTCCTAATGTGTAACCAAATGACATAGTAGCCATGATTCAAGGAATGAATGCTAACATTGTTTTCCACCAAAGTGAGCTCCCTCCTTTGGAAATGCAAAAAGAAAATGAATATTTCATGATAATACCTGAATATAATAGGACAAGGATAAAGAGGACCCTTGTTGACAATGGTTCTACCCTTAATGTTTGTAGCATAAACCTTTTGGACAAGATTAAAGCAAACAAAAGAAAAATGAAACCTACCTCTTTATCCATTAGTGGGTTTGATAACGTGGGAAAACAACCACCTGGTGTAATCACATTACAAACCCCAATCCATTTTATGCCTCATGATATTTCATACAATATTCTTTTAGGCATACCATGGATTCATTCAATGAATGGAGTGTCTTCTACTCTTTATCATAAAATGAAGTATGTCTACAACAACAACTTGTGTACACACTTAAAAATGATCATGAGCCCTATAGTGTTTTACAACTTGAGAAATATAAGGAGTTCCCTTTGAAAACATTGAAACCAACTACACAAGTGGAACTTGTGTAACAAAATGACAAAGAAAAACATATTGAGGAAGTCACAAAGCTTTTAGAAGATGATTGGGGTTCCTTGGATTTCACACCAACCTTCATGGGAGAATACAAGATCATAACAAAATATTCTTAAAAATGAAATGAAAAAGCAGTAATGTCAACAAAAAATTCAAAAGATTATTTGAAGGCATCCACCTCAAGCACTTTAGAAGAAAAAAAAATTACACATAAAAAATTGATGAAGTTGATTATGAAAAACCATTGATTGCAAAAGAAATGAAAAAGCTTCATGGAAAAGGTTATGAACTTATGAAACAACTTGGATATAGTGGAAAAGGATGTGGTGCTAAAGACAAAGGTATATGTGTCCCTATACAACCTAATACACAAGGAAAGACTAGTGGTCTTGGTTATTTCCCCTCGAAACAAACAAACAAGCCTTCACTTAATATCATCACTCTTACAAAAGATTCTTCTAAGCTGAATTAACATTAGTGCATCCTAAATTGATAGACACTAGTGGTTTTGGAAATATTTTCCTTTGAAATAAATAAAGAAACAAATAAATCCTCACTTAACATAAATGTCATCATGCAAAACACTAATGATTTGAATTTGATAGACTTTACACCCTCTTGTTGTTGAATACCCAAGATACTGAGAGGGGGGGTGAATCAATATCTTATTTAACTTATTGAAAAAATACCATCCAATTACTCCAATGCATATAATAGTAAAGATATGTAAGAGCATTAAAAAAACATGAAATCACACAACACATCAAAACACCAAAAATTTTATGTGGAAAACCCAATGAGGGAAAGACCACAGTGAGGATTAACTCAATATAAAGTACTTGTAGAACCGATTACAAAGAAGCTCATTGCCAAAGGGCTCATTGCCCAAGAAGGAATCACTCTCCAAATACAAGGCTCACTTCCTATAGATAGAACTCACTGTCTAGAAGGGAGGCTCAATACCTACAAAAGATATAATGACAACATGGCTTACAGCCAAAAAATGAACTGATAAAGTTACACCTAACAAATGTTGATTTAGTTCCTTTGATGCTCAATAAACTGACTTAACACACTTCATCATCTTTGCACTTCTTCACACTCACAACTCCACAACACAACAAAATATCAAAACTATCCAACATATATATCTGATTCATCTGCAAGCATCAATTAAGTCAGCCTAATTAGATGCAACCCTTATTCACCAAAAATCATATGTCGGATTCAAGAATGTACACAATCTTTCCAAAAATAATCCAAGCATGTAGCACACTACAACATGTCAACATGGACCTATGATAGGTCACACATACATCTGTAATACAAAATTTATTCACCATAACACCATCTATCCATTAGGTCGGCCAGAGAAAGACCTAATAGAAAAATGTGGCAACAGAATGATGCCAACTCTCCATACGAGCACCTGAGCACAAGATTATGAACATACAAGCTTCCAACATCCAAAATCCATTTCCCAAAACCACAAGAAACAATCATCATTAGTGGAGGATTATGGACCAAAATACCAGAGCATAGTAACTGCATACCGGTTTAGATACCAGTCTAGAATATCGAATCAAGTTAGAACTTGAACTTGTAGTTGCAACTCATATAACATAGTGACATCAATGACAACACAAAAGTTGTATAATAGGATGTTCTTGTTCATTCTTCCAACAATCTCCCCCTTTTTCATTGATGGAAACATGTGCCAAAAGAATTTATAACACATTCCTATCCTCATTACAACATTCTCTCCTATCTACAACACACTCCTTAGTATTCTCTCCCCCTTTCTTTATTATAACATTCTCTCCCCCTTTGACATCAAGGACAAAGGGCAGTCCAAAAAATATGAAAACTGATAAAAATTACCTTGAGGATTGTGAGCCATGAAGCTCCTTAAGAATACCTTTCCAAGATATCTTTCCATTCTCCCAACTCTTCTTAGCAGCAATCAACATTTCCTTTACATCATCCAGAGTACTAGGAATCAAATTGATCTTGTCTAATTTCTCTACATTTTCCAAAGCATTAACAACTAGAGTGTACTCCGTTCTTACAAGGTCACCTAACTGACCAAATATTTTGATGATATCCTCCTTTTGCTTTTGTAGAATAAAGAATTTGTCTCTATGAGAAAAGATGGCATTCCAGGTTGTCCTGTCTCTATCTTTAGATGCATTGTAGGTACTAGAGACAATAGTCAACTGGGACTCAATGGAGTCCATGAGATCCTTAATTTTCTAAGTGGCATCTAGCCACTTTAAGAAGTAATCAAATATAACATTTTCCTCAGACTCACAAGTTTGTACAACTTCTAGATTCTTCTCAACATTTGTGTGTTCCTAAGCACACTTATCATGAAGTTCCAAGAGTCTTTTCTCTGCCAACTTCTCCTCAACTTCTTGCTTTGTCTTCTCACCAAGTCTAGATGCATACTCCTTAAAGGAGTCCAATAGCTCAGTTTCAAATTCTTTACTAAAGTGAGACATGTATCCATTGAAGTATTGGGTGTGGCCTCCTGTAAAGCTTTAAGAGCATCATTAATAAGTTATTTCCCTTTCTAGTGAGTTTCCAAAATTTCTCTTCTATCAGATGCATGCAATGCATCCCCTAACACCAACTTATGAATAGGATAAATTTTTTCCAAGTCCACACTACCCAAAATCATGGAGAGTTGTAGAAGTTTCGAAGGAATCACTGGCTGGAATCTAATTTTCTTTGACAACAAGCCTTTCACTACATCATCGTCAGAGGAGGATTCTCTGGGGGACTTAGGATTTTCTACAACCTGCCTTTGATCTTCTTCATTCTTCCCAATAGATCCCCCATTTTCCTCTTCTTCCTCTCCTTTTTCTTTTTCCTCTTCATTCTCTTCTTCTTCTACTTTATCTTCTTCTTTTTCATCTTTGTCTTTGTATTCTTCTACATTCCCTTCACCTTCATTTTTATCTTGCTCTCCTTCACTATTATCTTTTTCTCCTTCATCATGCTCCAAAGGGTCAACATCATGTTAGCAACACAAGGATAGATAACTCATGAGAAGGGGGGTGAATCAGTTGTCACAAAATTTTAAACTTATTCAACTTTATTAACCTTATTCATAGATTTGATCAATAACCATGAAAGTATGAATGAACAACACATCAGAAACACACATAGCACCAATATTTTTATGTGGAAACCCTATTAGGGGAAAAACCACGGTGGAGGTTATTCCACAAGATTATACCCTATTTAAAGTATAAGGAAATATGAATGGGGAATGCACATGCATTCAGGCACACTATCTAGAGCTCACTGTTCAATTACAAAGAAATACACACTGTCTTATAGAAAGGTTCTGATTATATCCATTAGATTTTGAACTAAGAAAATAACATCTGCTAATGCCTAGTTATAGTTCCAGTTAAGCACATGATCACTTCTTCACTCTTCTTCACACTCTGCTCTACCTTCAAATGATTTAGATCATTATTCACACACAACACTACTTGCACACTCTCAAATGATATAATCAATCACTTATATATATCCGCAACAAGAAATTGCATCGCTATAAGTCAGACACAAAGAAATAATAAAATGAATACAAACAATCAACCCAAAGAAATAAATATTTTTCATGCGAATCAACCAAGTTCAGCTACAACATAGTGAAGACTAAAAATAACATCCTCAAATATGAACCATTTCAATTAATTACTCCTTGAAGATCCACAACATGCTACAATACCTTGTCAGCCAAGAACATGAAAAACATGAACACTCAAGAGAAAATCTTAGATTGCAATTACAACGATCAATGCGGATGTGCAACATAGATAGAGCACAATCTAGAAACATCCACAAACATCATGAATCACCAGAGAAGCATCCACAACAACTGAACTTACTGAAATCACATGATCTTCATTTAGGAACACAAATTGAAGTAATAGAAAAATTGTCAGAATACAAATCTTCATAACTTGATCAAATATTCACACAGATCTTTGAAACTCAACATGGATAAACTGGATATAATAAAAAAGAAACCATTTATTCCACAACCTCTGAACAACAATGTACTATGTTCAACTATAGACTAAACTTCACTTCACTAGACTGACAACCTATAGCACTTCTTATTACAATTTTCTCAATATCCTCGACATATACAACTTCTAATGCACTAATGCTAATAGTGTTTACATCAATGAAAACCACATATCAAAAACACAACCGCAACATCCAACACATCATGCTTCTCTAGCTCAACTTCTCCCTCATTCTGTTTCCCCATCTCTAGAGGGTCATTTGCAACACCTATATCCAGAGGGACATCTATATCATTTATTTTTGGAGGGATTCCTATATCATCTTTACTAGAAGGAATGTCTTCATTAACCTCTTTAGAAACTTCTTCTCCTGAATTGGGTGTAAAACCATATGGGAGTGCACCAAGCATACCATATTTTTCAGCCATACCCCTGATAGCTTTTATAATTTCTTTCCTTATCTTCTTTATTTTATTCTTGTCCTTTTTCATCAAAGAGTTCACTCTTTTCTTCATCCAGAACATCTTTGAATGAACCTTCTTCAGATTTTCCAAATCATTTGGGGTCAAAGAGGACCCAAGTTTCTCAAAAGCTTCATTTTTGATCTGCTCTTCCAATTCAACAATCTCTTATCTCCTTTTCATCAAGGCTTCCCACAATTTCTCAGGAACATTATTTTTTACATAATCCCAACTAACCTCTAGAGTGATCACATACTAAATGATAGCTAAAATCATTTTTTTTGTCTTCTCTACCTACTTGATCATATATTTCTATAGTAGGATGCAACATATCTTCAAAATGTATCAATCTATTAACTAATTCCTCTATCCTAAGATGGGAACTAGGTCTTACCAGAGAGGATTTCTATTCTTCCTAGTCTAGAGAGGATTCTTCTAACACTTTTTCTTTCTTTGATTCTAGTTTTGTGTGCACATGAACAAAACAATCATGTCCTTCATCTTCCTCAGAGGAAAACACAATATGTAATCTCTTAGAACCAACACTAGCTTCCTGAGAAGCACCTTCACTAGAGGACATGCTTCCTCCTCCCTTTCTTACCAATTTTGTTGTAGGGTCCTCCTCTTCTTCTTCTTGTTCATTAGTGATGCTAAGGTTCTTTCCTGTGTAGCTTTTCCTTTCTTTCCTCTCTTTCCAAGTACCAATAGAGAAGTCTATTTCCTTTTTCAAAATATAGTATTGGGTCCAGAAGGAGCCAAGCCTTTACCTTTACCAGAAGCACTAGGCTCAATCTTCATTGTAGTGAGAAACCCCAATTTTCTCAGCAAATGAACATGTTTGCACATTTTCTTCTGGTTCCTTTTGCATAACCTCTCTTTATCCATTCCTTACAACATATCTTCATGCCAAAGATTGAAACACCAAATATCCAGGGGATTCAAACAA